>JAOVYX010015974.1:0-26059 GCA_035668315.1 Drosera spatulata | reverse complement strand
AAACATTAAAAATAAATATATATTTGAACTCTACACATCAATATCTACAAAACAAGATCAATATTGAATATAAAAAATATATATTACATTATAAATAAATATATATTAATAATATCTAAATACATATAAATTTTATCCTATTCAATCGTTGCTTCAAAATATTGTCTATCACATAAATTGATGTTCATCACTTCATTCCACAGTTGAAGACGAATTACATAACTATCGGTCCATCCTCGAGCTGCATTGGATGCGTTCTCCAACCACAATCTCGGGATTGGAGATATAGGATAATGAGGATGTAGAAATAGTTGAACAAAATGATTCCCGACATAGACAATAGCTATTTCACGACGTTCCTGGACTTCAGTCGTAGGGGGACCTCAATAGCAAATGCGTAAAACAAATCGAAACATTTGCTTCGAATGTATACAATACAACATTATATCTTGAAACAATGATTATCCCCAAAGGCATATAGTCCATCCAGTACTCTATACCCATAACAGAGTCGAAGCAATATAGTGAGTGTAATAATCTATCTGTAACACCTTATTCTTGATATATTATATCATACTGAGTTTTGTTTAATATTATTTCTTTCATGAGATCTGTTCGTACTCGAGCCCATTTGTCTTCACAATAATCGAGTTGTGCTATTATTGCTCTGAATCCACAATCATCGTCACCTCGAACATCAATGATGCGCGAAATATAACGCAGAAAGGCTTGTGGTAGTCAGTCAGTATCAGGATCAAGATTGGGTTGAGTTATGACTGGTGGACCGTCACCCTGTTTCCTTCTACGTCTTCCTTTTCTTTGTGAAATAACCGATCCCCTAGAATATATTTTCAAGAATGAAGGAATACGTTTTGAACTGAGCTCCTCTTTACCTGATGGTCGGCCTTTATGTTCTGTGTTGTATGAGGGGACTCGAATTGTGTTTTGAGTTGGATCCGTCATATCGATAATTTTGTCTATCATATGTTCTCGCATATCCGATTCCAGACCTTGTAATAACTCAAGAAGTCGAGATGCTCTATCTTGTGGTGCTTCGTTATTGTAGGAAATGATTTGGTGCATAGACAATTTTTGGCAAAAGGGATGAATACTAGATAATGAAATCGGGATAGACTAGTTCTGATATCGCGCAAGATCATTCATGCATGGTAATCCATATATAGTCTTGAAAAAACAGTGACACAAACCGACAAGTTCAGGTGTAATATCCGAGAATTTTGGAAGTTTTGAGATGAATATATAACGTTACGAATTTAAAATAAATCGTGCTTAAAGGTTATATATTTAAATCCAAGAAAATATTTGATTATTAAATCAAATGTGACGAGTGAATATTTTGAGATGATAAGTTGTACGCGCCAATAAACGTTATGAACGAATAACGTTACAACGTTATAACGTTATAAATATTGAGCATAAGGGTTAGCGATTTTAATCCTAAAAACAATGGATTATGACTCGGAATGTCATAATTTCATATACGGGATAAATCTATCAATGCAAATAGATTTTTCATGGTTTAATATTGCGAAATTCGGATGAATAATGGACTGAACGAAACGTATCATGGGACGAAACGTGGGATTAACCCGCCTTACCCACCTCTCACTTTTCCCTCCACTCTCCCTCTCTTTTCACTCCACTCCCGTACACCCTCCTCCACTCCACACCACCTCAACCACCAGCACCACCATCTGTCTTCCTCGCAGGCAGCCAACGCAGCCGCATCCTCGGCCATTTCTCCTGCAGCGGATCAACATCATCATTCCATCACCGCCACCATCTTCACGATCATCATCGGTGCAACAAGACGAAGGTAGCAGCAGGCCGAGAGAAGAGTCAACATCGGTTAGCTCGTTCAGAGAATATCAAAGGATCCGTTCGTGTGATCGTGTGCACAAGAAAACTCACTCGTCCGATACACCTCTTTTATTCGTACACGCACGATCTTTACTTCTGTGCATTCTTTTGGGACATATTTTGATGTGTTTGATGTGTGTGGAATGGATTGGATGCATTAAAACACAAATTGAACGATATGGTGTCGGGCAGGGAGGTTTCTTGCAGGTTCTGGCCGAAAATCCGTCGCGCCCGCGACCATCCTTGGTCGCGGCCGCGACGAGGGGGAAAATCTGCATTTTGGCCAAACAGTACCGTCGCGCCCGCGACGACCTTCTGGTCAGGAAAAATACATTTTCGTGCCCCGAACCTTAAACCTAAATACATATTTGAGATATATAACACCTACGCATGGAAATAAATCGTCAAACGTGCATAAACGATCACGTTTGATATGTGATGGGGTATTTGGGGTTGAAATGAACTAAAATGTACACTTATAATGTATATACCCTCAGGGAAAATAAATGAAAGCGACCGCTAAATGATTAATAAAAAAGGAACGGGGGATGTGGAGCACAGTTACACTATCCATGTGAACTAATGAAAAGCAAAAGAATAATAAATATCGCCTCCTTGAACTGATAAGGACGGCAGTGACATCTCTTGTGGATCGTTGGTCGTTTTCTTGAATTTATTGAGAAGGTCGAACATGGTGTCCCTTCTTCGATCCATTGCGATCATCCGTATCTTTGAATAGCCTTGGTGGCTTGGGTTTGAGTCATTGCACTCCTGTATTATCATCTGAGTCAACGTCGTGACGGTACTGTTTGGCGCGACACATGTCGCGAGCGCGAACCTGGTCCGTCGCAGGCGCGACACTGCTGTGCAGAAAATTCCCAGATTTTTCTCTCGTCGCGGCCGTGACCCAGGTTTGTCGCGGGCGGGACGAATCTCCGGCCAAAACCTGCAGGAAACCTCTCTGCCCGTCCACGAAACGCCCAATTCGCGTTTTTAAGCATCCAAATCATTATATACACATCAAACACAGCATATACACATCCCAAAGAATGCACGGACATGTTTGAATCATGTGAATGATTAAAAGAGGTGTATCGGACGAGTGAGGTTACCTCTAACGTGTTTGGTTTTCTTGAGCTCACGAGCACACGGATTGATCCGTTGACGTCCCCTAGCCGTGCTGCCGATGCTAATCCTCCCCTCCACACTGCTGCTGCCCGTGGTCTTGGTTTGGGCGTCGTGATGATGATGAAAATGATGGAATGATGATGATGTTGTTGTTGTTGATGATGATCTTGGCGGCGGATCAAAGCTGTCGTTGGTGGCTGCGGTGGCTGCAGGAGCTGATAAAATTGGTGGCCGGCAGGGATGAGTGGAAGAGGGTGTGATGGAGGTAGGAGAAGTGGTGAGGGTGAGTGCGGGAGTGGGAGAGGAAGTGGGAAGGAAAAGAAAAGGGAGGGAAATGGAGAATTAGGTGGGTGTGGGTTTATCCCACGAAACGTCTCGTTCAATCCATTATTCACCCAAATTTCGTAATATTAATCCACGAAAAATCTATTTGCATCGTTAGATTTATCCCGTGTATGAAAATATGACCTCACGAGTCATAATCCATTGCTTTTGGGATTAAATCGATAGTCCTTACGCGCAACGTTTATAACGTTATAACGTAACGTTATTTGTTCGTAACGTTTATTGGCGCGTTCAACTAATCATCCCAAATATTGTATCGTCCTATTTGATTTAATTAATCAAATTTTTTCTTAGATTTAAATATATAACCTTCAAGCACGATTTATTTTAAAATCATAATATTATATATTCATCTCAAAACTCACAAAATTTTCGGATATTACATACGTGTAACACAAATGATAGTTACATCATTTATTAACTATTCAAAAGATTTGAGATTTATTTATTATTTGTTCAGAGGATTTTGGATTTGTTTCCATGTTAGTTTTTTTTTTTTTTTTACTTCCTATGTTTTTTTTTCGAAAATCACACTGTTTCTTTTTTTTTTTAATATCTTGTTTTATGATTTTAGGGTTCCTATGATTTATGGTTTTTAGGGTTCATGGTTTAAGGGTTTTTAAGGTTCCTAAGATTTTTAGGGTCCGTAGGATTCTTAGGATTCCTAAGAATTTTGGGGTCTGTAGGGATTTATGTTTTAAGGGTTTAGGGATTTTAGAGTTTTGGGTTTTCGGGTTTTGGGGTTCCTATGATTGAGGGTTTTTAGGGTTTTATGATTTAAGGTTTTAGGGTTTTTAGGGTTCCTACGAGTTTGGATTCCTAGGATTTTTAGGGTTTTATACCCAGGATTTAGGGTTTCTTTATTTTTAGGGTGGTTTTTACTATTTCTCTTTTTCTCAATATCTTGTGCCATTTTTTCTTGATATCCACACAATAAGAACCCATATGGAAAAAAACCAAATATATTGTTTAAAAAATATTAAATAAATCTTGATCATTTGATTTTTTCATAATAGATAGTTAATAAATGACGTAATTATTTTTTGGGTTATGCTATCATCAAAATATCTTGCCCCTCGTCAACCTGAGTTAGTCTAGTGGTGTTCGACTCAACCTTCTTCTTGAAGATCTTGGGTTGATCATGTCCGTTGACTTCGGTCAAAACTTTATCCGACACTGGTGGGGGCGCCTTGTCAGTGTCCGGGGGATTAGTCGAGGTGGTCTGGACATCCTCGTCATAAAAAAAAAAAAAACAATATCTTGCCCCTTTTTATAATCAAGTTAATATTGTATCATACAAAACTTCGCGAGAAATTCTAATTGCATTCTTTCCTCTTGCATTCTCTCAAATACTCTCCTCTTGTATTCTTTTTGATTTGTGAATTTTGGGATTGAATCAACCCATCACACGATACACTAAGATGGTTATCATATATGAATCAATCTGAAACTACGCAAAGAAAAAGTGCAAAAACGAGTGTATTGACCATTTCTCAAAAATCATAATACAACTTATTTAGATAGGAAATTTGCGTGATTTGATTTTCGACTTGATGAACAAACGTGATTTTCACCTAAACTTGATGAGTTTTGTCAGGTGTGTTACGATTTTGTGTAGGATAAGCTTGTTGCTCCAAATCAAGACGATCAGATTATCAGATATTTTACCTAGGGTACAGTATTTTCACCCCATTTTCTACTCCATCTTTTGATTCGCATATCCCCAAATATACTCTACCCACCACCATCACTACCACATTCACAGATTCCATCGCTCGACTGCAAAACTTCAACCACGGGAACCATCACCAAACCAACACCCCAGACCTCAATTCAAATCACTGACACCCAAAATCATCATCAACCCACCTCTCAATCCACTCCCAATTTCACCATCCTCTCACTTTTTCACCCCAGAAATCTAGCAAAAACAGAATCCCACAGGTCAACTCTCCGCCGCCGCCGCCGCCGCAGAGGGTAGTGTAGAAATGGCCGCCGATCTTCCACCATCAAAGCAAACCCAACTGTCCGTTGAAGACGACGATCAGCCCAACCAATCAACCGCTCTCCTCCCCTTCAGCACCGAGGACTCTTCCACATCGACGGACCAGTTTCTTCCACGTCGATCCCCCGCTGCCACTGCCGTCATCTTCATCTCCCTCCTCCTCACCACCTGCGTCGCCCTCGCCGCCTCCTCCGCCTTCGCCTTCCTCTTCTTCTCCGCCAGATCCTCCAAACCCCCAACACCACCAAACCCCGATGACGTCATCAACACCACCAACATGACGTCATCGACATCATCAGCATCGGTGAATGTTGCCCGGCCACTCTCGAAGCTGTCGCGGCCCGTGGTGATACTGGTTTCTTCGGACGGGTTTCGGTTCGGGTACCAGTACAAGACCGCCACGCCCAACATTGATCGGTTGATCGTGAACGGGACGGAAGCTGAGCTCGGATTGATCCCGGTTTTCCCGACCCTGACGTTCCCGAATCATTACTCGATCGTTACGGGATTGTATCCTAGTTATCACGGGATTATTAACAATCATTTTGTTGATCCATTTAGTGGTGATGTTTTCACAATGGGAAGCCATGATCCCAAGTGGTGGCTCGGGGAGCCGCTTTGGGAGACTGTTGTGAATCATGGATTGAAGGCTGCTACGTATTTTTGGCCTGGGTCGGAGGTGAAGAAGGGGAATTGGAGTTGCCCTGATGGGTTGTGTATGTTTTATAATGGGTCGGTGCCGTTTGAGGAGAGGGTTGATACGGTGCTCCGGTACTTTGATTTGGATGACGGGGAGATCCCGTCATTCATGACGTTGTATTTTGAGGATCCGGATCATCAGGGGCATCAGGTTGGACCGGATGATCCGGAGATCACGGAAGCTGTTGCTAGGATTGATCGGATGATTGGGAGGTTGATTGATGGGTTGGAGGAGCGAGGAGTGTTCGAGGATGTGAGTATTATCGTGGTTGGTGATCATGGCATGGTGGGAACTTGTGATAAGAAGTTGATCTATGTTGATGATCTGGCGCCTTGGATCAGTGTCCCGGCATCTTGGGTTCAGTCTTATACGCCCTTGCTTGCCATTAGACCGCCTCAGGGATACTCGGCAGCTGATGTTGTGGAGAAGATGAATGAGGGATTGAGTTCAGGGAAGGTTGAGAATGGTAAGAACCTGAAGATGTACCTCAAAAGTGACCTTCCTAGCAGGCTGCATTACTCGGCAAGCGACAGAATCCCACCAGTGATCGGCCTGCTCGAGGAGGGATTTAAGGTCGAGCAGAAGAGGTCCAAGAGAAAGGAATGTGGAGGAGCTCACGGGTACGACAATGCATTCTTCTCCATGAGGACCATCTTCATTGGTCACGGGCCGCAGTTTGCTAGGGGAAGAAAGGTCCCTTCTTTCGAGAACGTTCAAATCTACAACCTCGTTACTTCGATTCTCAATGTCCGAGGAGCTGCTAACAATGGCACCTCGTCGTTCCCTGAGACTGTCCTTTTGCAACATGCTTGAACAGTGAACTTGGTTTGTAAAGCTACTTCCAGTGTGCTTGAACCTTGCAGATTTGCAGTAGATTATGTGGAATCAATGTGGTGGCTCGAAGCATATAGAATCTGGTGTGATCATCACCACTTCTGGAGTAAGAACTTCTGTTTTGGTTACTCATGGTATCCATTACTCCATTTTCGTCTTTGTAGGAGTTCTTTGTGAACTGTATTTTGACTTCACCATCAAATGAACTTGTGTGCTATGTGCATACTCCTTTAACATTATCCTGCCACATATCGTTGGAGGTGTAAGTGCGTTCATTTTTATCTTCGATCATTTTTCTATCATTTGTTTGGATTCATGTATTCCTTTGTATCCGGCATTACGGTCAATGGATGAGCTGAGGCGTAATGCATGGAGCTCAAAGGTTACAAACAAAACTGATAATTCTGCAGTGCGTGAGATGTGATGGAGTTTAGGTTCATTCCCTTGTCAATAACAGAAATAAATCCAACAGAAATGAACGAAGATATGTATGTAATCTCAAGCAAGCCAAATTACTTGCTTTGAGTTTTTGTCACACTCACTCTCGCAATTTTTCATATTTCCAAATACACCTCAAAAATTAACAAATGTTGGTACAAAAATCATTGAACTCCATTTTCCCATTAAAATTAAAAAAAATAAAACTTAAAGATCTGATATGTGTTTTGAAATAAAACAATTCCTTCAGTATAAGGATTGGCAAGCTTAGAAAAATAACTAAACTAATCTCAACTTTCATCATAAAATTAGAAATCCAATAAGTGATATCTATATCTTTCCTCAAATCTATTTTCATTTCTAATAAAACTCAGATCCGATAGTGAGGAGGTGGAGATCCCGAGATTGGCTCCATGTTTTGTCCGTGAAGACCACGTTGTCCATTCCCACATACATCCTCACCCTTCCAGCCCTTGCGAGTTGCGGCCACATAGACCCTTCCACGTCGCCTCTTTGCCTCAGAAACAACCCAAACAATGACGACGACGTACGGCACCATCGCCACCGATCCTCCGCCGCCGCCGTCCGCCGCCGCCTCGAATCTCGAGACCTTCACCAGAGCGAAGGACCGTCTCAGATCCGCCGTCGCGCGCCGCCGCCCGTGGTCGGAACTCGTCGCCCTCCGATCTCTCTCCTTCCCTTCCTCCTTCTCCGACTCCCTCCTCCGAATCCGCACCAACGTCGCCTACTTCAGATCCAACTACCTCATCGTAATTCTCCTCATCCTCTTCCTCTCGCTCCTCTGGCATCCGATCTCGCTCATCGTGTTCCTCGCCGTTCTCCTCGCGTGGCTGTTCCTGTATTTTCTCAGGGAGGCGCCGCTGGTTGTGTTTGGGAGGGAGATCGATGATCGGATCGTGATCGGAGTGTTGTCCGTGTTGACGATTGTGTTTTTGCTTCTGACTGATGTGACGGTGAATGTGATCGTGGCGGTTGTGATTGGGGTCGTGGTTGTGGTGGTTCATGCTGCGGTGAGGAGGACCGATGATTTGGAGCCGGATGTGGGGGAGGATGAGGAGGCCGGGACTAGGGTTGTGTATCGCGGTGTCGGGGCCGGGGCGAGGTTGCCGTTGAAGGATACCGCGTCGTCTTCGTTTACCGCCTAGGGTTTCGGATAGGAAGTTGATCTGTATGTTGTTTGGTTGGTTGCGTTATTCTTTTTGAGATGCAAGGGGGTGAAAACAGTGGATTTTGTTTGTTTTGTTTGGATGAATGTTCTGTTCTAGATTGGATTCATTTTGAATCCTTTTGTTGGATATTGATAGCAACATTATGAATCTGACCTAGATTCTTCAAATTGTCTTGTTGGTAATCTTTTTTGCTTGTTGTTAGTGAAGATGATGATATGCTGTTCATCATTATTGTAGTTCTCTTAAAATGCGCTTTCGAGGTTCCTGATGCTGGTATTTCTACCTTCCGCATCTTAATCAACGAACTGTTGTTTCTTAGCTATATTTCTATCTTGTGTTGTGCTTGAAATGAGCAATGATTGATTGTATAGTCATCGCGTCGTCTATTGATGATTCAAAGGAGCCATGGTTCCCTGTATATTGAGTCTGCTCAGAGATAAAGCTGGAATGGGAAGTGATGACTGATCAAGATGATTCTGTACTATGCTGAACATTATTCGTGAGTTCAAGGTAGGCCAGCATAAGTTTCTTCCAGCTGGTTCCTGTCACTTTAACATTCTATTTGAGTATTCGAAGTACAGATATCGGCATCAGATCAAGGTAAGCTCCTCGTGTTACCCCTGTGTTTTGTGCGTCATGTTTGAAAGGATGAGTGGCGGGTGTGTACTGACCACGAATTGTTGTTTCGTTCGTCCCCTGCTGAAAGAGAGCGATAACTTCCGTCGATTCTGGTGCTGCTGTTATAAGATGCTGAATCAAGCTTTAAGCCGAAGGATTATAACTTATAGGTTGAAGACGAAATGAGTGCTGCACTTTGGTTTGATATGTAATTAGAGAGTCGAGCACAATGGGCGCGAGTCCATCACAAGCGTTGTTCATTTTGGTTGACAAGAACACACTACAATTGGGTTCAGTAGATCAATCTCAGGGGCAAATCTTGTCATCTAATTCAACGAAACAATACCAAAATTAGCAGACAATTCTTATCTGTGATCGCTGGAGCTCATCAATAACTGGCATTGGTACAGACCGTCACTCACTTCATGTGCGCCATTAGCTTGTGAACTTTCCGTCCATGATAGATAGGTCCTCGTGATCGCATTGACACCTCACACATGAAAAGTTTCTATGATTGCATTCATGCCATTCATTCAGAGCACTTACGTTACAATTTCTTTAACAGATTTTCTATTTTACATACTTAAATCCATCTTTTTTATAATTTATAGAATTTTTATTTATCATCTAATATATCAGAATCCCTACAACTTTATATTAATAATATTACATATTCTTCATATATTTATTTTCACTTTTACTTTCACTTTCTCATTCTCTCCATCGCACAAGACACTCAAACCAACGATGCCGTCTTGAACAACCATCATGCCACCGCCGGAGTTGTTGTCATCCTCCCTTAAGCTCGTCGCCGAGCCACCCAGAGTAACCAAAACTCACCTCACATCAACCAACGAACCTTCGTAACTGTTTCCTATCCACGCCACAACACAACCAACAGCTTCTCCACGCCACCGCCCTCGGTTCTTTTGATTTTCTACAAATCCTGCCCGACCACCACTCAAACCACCACTCTCCCTCGATTCCGATTGTTGGACAACTAACGGGACGCCTTCGAGACATCAGTTGAGTCATCGACTGGAAAAGAGGGAAACGGTGCAACTTGAAAAATAATAATAATAATTTTTTATTAGTTATAGATGCTACAATGCATCCCTAATTTTATCGACCCGTTATTCATAATTATACATAATAGATAACAAGAGGAGATTCTGTTAGAGGTCCAGTTTTCACGTAATTTCTCTTTTTCGTTACCTAAACTAAATAACTTACTTATTTTACATAATACAATGCAGGTGCTCTCACATCGAAAGCGTATGGGAATATTTTGTATGAGAACGTGCACGGCATCAGAGGTGGTGAGAATAGGGTGGCATGGCATTCATTCACACGTTCCACCAATGTCACGAGAGAAAGGTACAAGAAGAGGGTCTTATGAAATAATAATGTGCTGGAGTTGATCTAAGAAGAACAAAGGATAGTAACATTTTCTCGACTAATAAATGATTTATCATCGACCCTATGTAATGTCAACTCAAAAGCGATCTGATAAAGATTGTTACAGGATTCCTGTTAGCAAGCGGAGAGATTAATGCTATTTATCTCATTCAAGTGATACTGAGTGTCGAAAAGCAGACAATTGCTGCTGGCTTTCTTCAATCTTTTCCGAGTACTTGAGCTCGACAGCTTTTGTTAAGTTTCAGGAACCAAATATAACTGAGTCAGAGTGTCAACAAGCATAAATTCAGAAATTCCAAGAGTTCAAGATCACAACTTCATTCTACCAACAAAGAAGAGGCGTCAGCACCATTGTCGCATACACAGGACTGACATTTCTACAGTTAATGCAGCCTAGTAAGTGAAACTAACGTGACCAATATACCAAATCCATTTTGAACAATAGCAAGTTCTATGATCTACAGTTCGATAACAAGAAATTATCACCACCTACGAATAGAAAAGATGCTAAACTAAGCATCTATTCTATCCACGTAAAGACCTAATCAATTTTCAACAACTCAAGCTGAACAAAGGCATAAATTCTCAGCCGTTACAGAAGAGCATCACCTGAAGTTGCATCAGATACTTTCATCAACAAATGCAACACAGAATAGCCATCTTTGAACACTGATCAACTAGAACTTTCAGTAAAATCAACCATTCAAATGCCAATGAACTTTCAGAGAGAGAATCAATATAATTCTCATAGTTTATCATCAGTTAAGTCTGACAGTATCTAATTTTCAGAAGCAGCAAATGATCATCTGCTTATACCTTGTCAACAATCCGATTTCATCATCACTTGGTACGGCAATGAACAACACGAAACTCACACTTGGGAGCCACATTCTTCAAGAACAACCTAACAGTATCATCCTGCTTCACAGCAGCCCCTTCCTTCTCCACCAAAACAGCTGCCACAATCCGATCATACCCTTTTCCACCATTCACCACATAAGCCATGATCGCCGCCTGAGCCGGCCCAAGACTGGGATTATAAGCCGCCGACTCCATATACGACCCCTTATAAACTTTCCCATCATCGTCCAACAATGCCACCCCGGACGGACACCCACTATACGGAGCATGACTCTCATTCGCCGCCTCCAATGACCCAACCACCAACCCCTCCCGACCCGAATCCGAGAACCCATTTCGCAAAAATCCCTTATTTTCATCCCTTATGATCAATCCATTATCATGTCCCTCAAGAATCAGCGGCACATCCTTATGTAAGAGATCATCAGGCCCAAATCGATGGGGCAAAAAATACTCAACCGGTCGAAACAACCCCTCATCATTCCCATCAATCACTCTGATTTGAATGTCGGGTGCGCCGCGAATCTCCTGCAAGAACTGCCTGCAATGTCCACAAGGGTAAGCGGAGACGACGATGTGGGTGAGAGGGGAAAAGGGTGGGTGAATCGAGATGTTGGTGACGAGGAACTGCTCGGCGTGGACGGAGTGGTGGAGGGGCAATCCTGGGAATTCGAGATTGACTCCGACGAAGACGCGGCCGTCGGCGGTGAGGCCGGCGGCGGTGACGGGGAAACGGGAGATCGGGGCGCGGGCGAGGGAGAGGGAGGGGGTGATGAGGGTGGTGAGGAGTTGGGGGAGAGGGACGGAGTGGGTGGCGGCGAGGGTGGCGGCGTCGGCGGCGGAGAGGGTGAAGGTGGTGGCGGGGTTGTTCATCGTGGTGGTGGCCGGAGGGGAGGGGAGGCGAGGTGAGATTCCGGTGAGGGTAATGTGGGGGGCGATGGAGAGACGTGGAAGGGAAATGAAATGGTCTACACCATATATAACGGAACTGTAGAGTGTAGAGTGTAGAATGGTCTTTGCAGATTTTGGAAGGTGATTGTACACGATTGTTTTGATAAAGATAGTAAATTTGTTGTTAACAAAATATACAATGTAAGTTGGTAAAACATAATGAATGGTTAAATTTTTTTTAAAACATTATTTTTATTTTTAAAATTTTTAAATATTTAGTTTTTATTATTTATTAATCCCTGTTAACATCTTTTCTTTTTTCTCTTTATTTGGATGCTTACTTCCTCTATTTAGGACAATAAAGAGCTGGATTCGATTGAAACTCAATCCATTAGAAGTTTTTCTTGATTCAGTTTGATTTTGGACTTGATGCAATTTAGATTTTGAATTATCGGATGATAAAAAATTAAATTATTTTATTATTGAATCAATTTTTTCTGGATCAATATCATTGAATCATATATGTGATAAAAAAAAAAGTGCTTGCTTGCCTATCAAACAAAATAAAAATCGGAAAAGAGGGCAGCGAAACAAAACAGAGTCCCAGCTCACGGCAAAACAACATACGCTACGAAAGTGAGTACTTGAAGCAACAAAAGGCCACGTAACATAGTCATGGGTTACCCACATCGAATCCAAACCACACCACATTCCCCTCATGGCAACTATCCATCATCTCACCAATCACCATGATCGGGCTCATCGGTCTCCATTTTCGCAGTCTCACGACCTTGCCCTTATCGTCCTCTTCCATCAACTGCAGCGTTATCAGCACCACTCGTCGTCGAAGCTCGACACTAGCCATCAGAGGTGGAAAAAGATCTGCTCGTCGCTTGCTTATGGGTATTGGAGCTTCATTTTTCTCGCAACTTATGAGTATGGCTGGTTTTGGGAGGGGGAATTCGTCGATGGCGTCTGCTAGAGGGAAATCCGGGGTCGAAGAGGTGTGTTTTTCGGGTTGGATTTGATTTATGGGTTTTTTGTTGTGGGCATTGTCTGATTTTGAGTGGGTTTGTGGGATTGTGTTGTGTCGATGATTTGTTCTGATTGAGAAACCCTAACTGGGCATTGTGATGTTGGAGATGTTGAGAGTGTGTAGTCAGTCACTAGAGAGCTCGGTCTCCGACATGGATTGTGCACAAAGAAAGCTAGCAGTGTATATGTATGAAGTATGAACCGTGGTTAACCAATCGGTTTATGCTTCAGTTTAATAGTTATAAGCGTAATCACATTAAGGAGTCTTGTGTGATTGATTTTGAGTCGTTCTAATTATTGTTTACCTTGCGGAACTGACCGTCAGGGGCCTAAAAATGTGTTGCTTACCTGCTTGTTTTCCGCTTGTTTCTTTGATAAAGGTATTGAAGGATGTGGAATGGCCACAGGAATTTCCTTTTAAACAAGAAGATTTCCAGCGTTATGACGAGTAAAGTTCCTTCCATCTTTGGCCTAAAGTCTAATACAAGAACAAGAAGATAGCTTCATCTTTAGTTACATAGCTATACGATCCGTCTTTTGATTCTCCCGCAGTGAATTTCTCATCTGTTTTCTATAGGTCAATATATCTTATCGACATAGAAAAAACATTTGCTTTACATAAGCATGTAAGGATCTTCTATTTCTTAAATACTTACCTTCTGCAGGTCCCCTGACACGCTGTTTTATGAGTCTCCACGGTTCGTGACCCACATCGACGATTATGCAATTGCTGCACTTTCCAAGTACTACTCAAAGGTTTTTCCTTCCAGTAACACACCAGGAGTTAGTATGCTGGATATGTGCAGCAGCTGGGTGAGTCTTTAAACTCATTTAACATGCATGTATTAATTATCAATCATGAGAATCATGGATTGACTAATGTTTTTCAGGTTAGCCATTTTCCTGCGGGCTATAAGCAGGAGAGCGTTGTTGGTCTTGGTCTGAATGAAGAAGAGCTCAAGCGGAACAGTGTAAGATCATCATCTGATTACTCTGTGGGCTATGCTACTACTCAGAACGCATGTATGCTTTTGATGAAAAGCTCGATTCATCATCTAGTTGATATTTCGTTTCAAATTTATGTAGGATTACATATAGCAATGTGGCATTGTGGCTGAGCCACTGAGGCATCACATTTCATTTTTGACTCCTGTGGTGGTAAGATCTTTGATTTTATTTTGCAGGTCTTGACAGAATATGTGGTGCAGGACTTGAACGTAAATCCTCAGCTTCCTTTCGAAGACAGGTCCTTCGATGTTATCACTAATGTGGTATATTGATCTTTTGAATTAACTTGGCTCCATGAAATTATTTCGCATGTTCTGTGTTGTGCTTTATCATGGTCTTCTCCGTTGATATGGATAGTATTTTTCTGGATTCCGGCTTTAGTCTCCCAATCAGGGAAGTTGTGCTATATCGTATGTTATATGTTGTGCTATGTTATCACAGTCTCTTGTAATGTTGATATGTTTTAAGTAATTAAGTTGAGAGTTGAGACTTTTATCTCCTTTTTTTTTCTTTCTCAAAACAGGTTAGTGTCGACTATTTGACAAAGCCGATTGAAGTCTTCAGAGAGATGTGCCGGGTTCTTAAGCCTGGTGGTTTGGCTGTGATGAGGTGATAAATTTGTCACTTTCAGATGTTCCTTGTTAATTACTTAATTCTCGTTATTTTCCTGTTACTGTGTTACATGAAGTCTGTGTTCGATGAGGCTTCGGTCAGTTTCAGAAGTTGCAAATTTCGTTTTCTTTCTATTTACTCTAGATCTAATCGAACATACATAGCTGCCCAACGAGATGATGTGTGTACTTGCCTAGGTGTTCAGAAAGACAGATTGGGAAGAAATTCGGTGGTCTGTGACCCATCCTAAGCATTATGACTATGTTTTCTATCTGCTTGAATTGTGATTATTAACCAAATAATATGAGCCATGCTCTAACCCCGATACACGTAGCAGCTTCTCAAATCGATGCTTCTGGACCAAAGCAATCTCGATTTGGACATCAACAAGCGATGTCGAGCATGCTTGGATCGTTGGATCGTACTTCCATTATGCTGGAGGTTTTGAACCTCCACAGGTAATTGCCATTTGTGAAAACTTCAAGGAATACGTCAACTGTGAACTTCTATTCTGATCTAACTTATAAGTAACCTGCATTGATTATTATACCTTCCATTATATTCTTGATAACTTAATTCTCCAATGAAACTGCTTTTGTCTGCCCCGTGGATTCTTCCTATTTGTTGCAGATTCTTCAAATTGATATCTTCAAGTACGTTGTGCAGGCTGTTGATATTTCCCCGAACCCTGGTTTCTCCGATCCTATGTATATCGTGAGCTCAAGAAAGCTATCGGCATAAACCGTTCAGTAGCTTTGGATTAATAAGCAGCATCCTTTTTTTCTTTTTTTTCTTTTTTGAAGAATTCATCCACGACATTGTATGTATCATAGTCATCAAATAGCTATAGTAGGGGAATCCGATACTTCAAGTGTAAATGCACACAAACACATATATACTGATATTCTCATTAAGGGAATCCTTTACGCTTTCTTCGGCACAAAGAAAACTGATATTCTCAACCACATTGTCAGAGAAATTCGGGCAAAGGAACTGGAATATGTGTTAAGTGTAAATGTGCACACATATCTATATACACCAAAAGAAAAGCATTACAGGAAGCATAATATTACAGGGGAACTGTAGAAGGTGACCTGAAGTGTGCACATTGTATATGTAGTCTCAGTGTTTGAGCTGTTGAAAGCTTCAAGTCCAGCCTCTTTTGTAGCGTCGGAAAAGGTCTTCAGTTTGGGCATTTCTGAACGCGCTGCAAGCAATCACATAAACGCAGATCAACACCACGACCGTGGCAATGAGAACAAGGTTTGCTTTCCTCCATTCCAACCGGAGGTTTCCCAACAGGCCAGCCTTGCAAGAGCTGCAGTTGTAGCAGAGCTGGGACTGGTCACTGCTCCACAGAGTGCAGTCCGGGTCTGCTGTAGGGTTCGTCGGGTTTATCCACATTGTCGGGTTGACGTACTGGTATCCACATGCCGTTGGCGGCTTACAACATCCTGACTGCAAAAGGACATGTTTTAAATTGATTCGTGATCAAAACCCATTAAGACGAGATATGAATATTGGCATGTGAAGGCACAACACTGACTAACCATAGACTCGTCTAGACGACACACAAGCAAGTAAAAGGCCGCAACCTATAACCCCATGTAATAGTACTTCGCGATTGTCAACACTGTAACTTCAAGAATCGTCTTTCCATGATGGTCAGTGAAAAAAGCAAGGCTCCCATGTGCAGGGCACAATAATATGGACTATATTGCTCCCTCTATCTCATATTATAAATCATATTTTTTCATTCAAAACATTAATAAATTTTCATATAAAAAATATCAAAACAAATCACACGGTCTATTACATCATATCAATCATCTTCTTTTTTCTTCTTTCTCATTGCCTTTTTTAAATTTTATCTATATCATATTATCATTAAAAAAAATATTTTTTCTTCATTAAATCCTATAAAAATTCAACAGGTATGTAATCAAAATGTGCCAAGGTGAAAAAGGAAAACATCTCCAAGCAAGGCCATTATCAAACTACTACCCGCTCGAGTGCTCCCGCTACAGATGGAGTACGAGAAAATAATATGTATGCACTCTTATTCTTTCCTAGACAACCGTCGTAATTGTGATCCGTCGATATTTCTATTTTTTCATAAATTACGTTAAAAGTTCAAAACTCCATCAACCAAAAAAATCATCATCTCTGACCTGTATAGGAGACAGATGAGCCATGAAGAAATCGCTCGCACTTACAAACTCCTCATCAAGCTTCCCACAAACCCCACTCTCCCGCAAGCAAACCCTAATCCTCCCCCAATTCTCGCTCCCCGTCACCTTCTCCCTCAACCACCCCGAGAATCCGGCGAGCCTGTATTCCTCATATCCCCTCCCGGCCACTGTGTAACCCCCATCGGGTCTCGTGACGACGAAGGCGAAGACTAATACAACCACGAGTACGACTATAAGGACGGCCATGAAGCAGAGGTAGATGCCGAGGAGGCCTTCCTTGTACCAGTAGGCGCCGACGAAGCCGAGGAGGGAGACGAGGAGGAGGAGGAACCCGAGGATCAGGATCGGGTAACGGAACAGGTGGATGCAGGCGGCGTCGGGCTTGGAGGCGAACCAGATGCCGGCGGCGAGGATTGGGATGGAGCAGAGGAGGGAGATGAAGTTGAGGACTGCAATTATGTTGTTGCTCACCGCCATTGATGGAAGAGGATGAATGAGTACTGTGTGAAAAAGCAGTGGTCTGTGTGTGGCGAGTGAGTGATTGTGTTTAAAATTAGTGTGAGGGGGATGTTTTTGGGTGAAAGGAGTGAAAGCAAAGAAAGCAATGATTGAAAGCTTGGTGTTATGAAGAATGATAAAATACTCCGTCCGTCAGTTCCGTTTGTTTATTTATATTCTATTATTATTCTATTATTAAATATTTTTTTATTTTAAAATTATTATAATATTTTGATTTTATAGATATGTCGATATAAAGTTCGAGACATATATAATGGTTATTAAACATAATTTTTTATAAATTTATTATGAAACATTAGTGATTGTGTGAGTTATGTACTTCAACCTAATACATGTTGCGGGATGATCAGTCATGATTTGATATAAAAATTAGACTTACATTCATGCGTATAGAATAATATAAAATATATACATATTGCAATAATTATGAGACGGAGATAGTATATATTTTGAGGTGTTATGAACAAATGATGAAATACTTCCTCCATTTCGTTTCAACATTGCATCATCATTGCATTATTCAACATACATTTCGAAATATTTCGTTATTTGTGTTAACGGTATAAGAAATTACGTTACTAGGCAAAATTAAAATACATAACTTAAATTATCATAAATATTTTACAATAATTTTATATAAAACGATATTCGATCGTTTCATGGACGATTTGTAACTTGAATAGCTTTATTGTTTACCTAGTACAATGTTGTAAAATAAATAAAACGGAGATAATGGTAAAAATTGTAGTTGTTCGTATACTATTAAGAAAAAATTTCATTTACGTATGCAATTGTGAAACAAAGCTCCTCGAGTATATATAAACAATAGATCTTCCGCCTTGCGAGTTGTTGAGTTACATATTTTAGTTGCATATTGTGAAGAACTTTTATCACATTTTTTAATGAGAAATCAAAAATTACTTAGGCATCATAACTTTATTAGGACAAAATGTAATGTAATTGTCGCAAGTTTCTATAAGAGACAATGAATATCCGATTGCATAGCACCGACCGATACTCGACCTAATCAATAGGAGCCTTCAACGAGGTGGAGCGAAAGTGATGTCCTGAAAGGCAGGGGAAAATGAACAAGGGCAAAAGGCCATATTTGCTTTGCATGTTCTTTACTCTGTCCTAGTTCCTCCTTGGCTCCTTTTTGCTAGAACCCAAACCCTTTTTTTTTTGGCCAACTCCATCAAAAGTTATAACCACCCTATAACTACGCACGGTGTATGATTTACTTCACACTTGCATCCCTATTAACAGCAAGTTATTAGTCACGCATAGGGCAGATAAGGGCTATCCGCAGATTTGTCATAACCATGACTGCCTTCTTTTCCGTCATTGATAAGAGCGATTTGTAGCTGATTTGTAGCTACCTTGGTAATTAGAGCTTCGATATCAGCTCTGCATGCAAGCTAATCCTCACCCTCCCATAACGAGCAAGTAAAAAGGATAGTGACTTTAGATGCACGTCCCTGCCTGCTAGAGTCTATCAGGCATAGTATGCCAAGAACACAAACAGCAAACATAGCATAGGCCAAACGTTCAATGTCGCAAAAACAGAGAAAGGGATTCAAATCAAGAAGGAAATCGGAGTGCAGAATGAGGTCAAATGTGTTTACTCATACAACCAATAATATGGTAAGCATAGGCATCCTTCTGTTAAAAGATCAGATACTGAAGCCATATACACTGTCATGAGTCTACACGCAAGTAAACCAAACCCCCTTTTCTCCGTGTTTCAAGCGCTGAAGCTAACTTTTATGGAAATTGCTAAGATAATCACGGCATGAAACAAACACTGCAAGACACGGCATGCTGATCCATTGGAAGGATGATTGAGGTGGTTATAGCTGAATAGAACTCTTAAGACCACATCTTTCCGTTGAGGCCATCCACCATTCCAGCACCTGCAATTCTTTTGCCAACAAGATCCCTCAATTCGATCTCACCGGGAAACCTTTGCTCCTTCAACTTGGAAAAGATCTACAGAGCACCATTAAATGAATGAATAAATATGACAACAAAGCCGAGCCAGAAGCCCAGAAGTCACAGCTATAGAAATAAGCAAACTCAGATGATGATCCAGATTCCAGACCAAGCAAAAGCTGCAAAACTATGGGCTTGTCAATGTTTCCCAGCTTCAAGGTAACAAAATTGATTTTAACGGAATGAGCCGCTATATTGCAGAGCCTTTCATGGTATCTGGTCATCAAGATGCTAGCAGGGTTTGGTGCCCCTTATGGAAGAACTCTTTCTCAATCATACCAGAAAATGAACAAGACCACCAAGACAGTATTACTACCCAAACTATTCTATCCCTGTTTTTCCATCTGCCATCACATTCTGGAAGTTCCAAAAGAACACGCAAGTGAATGTCGACACATAAGAAGAAAGACACACATCCAAGGGGAAAAAAAAAAAGGGAAAGACAGACTAAGACAGAGAGAAGACTCAAAGAATTGCCATTGTGGCAGCATGGACAGGCAAAAACCGAGCAAGTACCATTGTTGACATGCGTACGAACCAATGAAGAGAAAAACAAAGACGAGAATATTGCATACAATCTCCAACTGAATGCTCATCAACCATCGGAAGGCCGTGGAGATACTCTTTTGGATTACCAAATAAAAAAAAACAAATTAATTCAAAAGTAACAAAATAAAAAAAAAGTTAAAAAGTTAAAAAAAAATTAAAAGGTGCTTGGTGGACAAGGGGAGAGGAAAGATATTTTCAGTTGCATAAGTGAGCAATACATAACATACACGAAAGAATGAGATAAAGCAGGATTACCGGTTCTGCATCAAGGTAGACTTCGAAAGCACCAGAGCTTTGTAGGTAGGACTGGAAGAAGTTTCCAAGCAACCAAACAGCAGAAATAGTTCCAAACCTATTAGCCCGTAGTGAATAAAACCACGGCGGAGGGACGACTCCCAACCTTGGGAAAATCTGATCTCCTGCTACCAAAAGAGCAACAGCTCCTATCTGGACAACTGGCATGACTTTGGCTAGAATGCGTTTTGGAGGTGAAGGTGGGTAGTTTGCCAAAACAACATGAATCCCGGGAAACTGGTTCTCCAGCATATTCTTCGTGTTAACAGCAGTGCCCCTGATAAATTTGAAGAGGTCAGTTGGTCATAAGCAACACACGAGGGATTATAGAAACTACACAAAGACTGATTTTGTTCGAACAGTTGGGAAGCCATTACACTTTCTCACTTGAAGAAAGTAGATAATAGGCCTCAGCATCCACAAACTTGCAAAGCCTTGTGACAGGAAAACATCATGACAAAAATAATCCAGAGGAGAAATAAAAAGCTGTCGAGGATAATAGATGCTCATGATAGAAAAAGAAAATAGACAGTAAGCATTTTGACAAATTAGCTTGATTTCATACGCAAGTTGTGAGTTGTAGCAGAGTTCAGAGGAAAACAAACTCCATCAAATTCTGTTCACATAACGCACACAGCTTTGGCTAGTAGCTGGACAGATCACTTACCTATATATGAATTGACAGTTTTTAACCCTGTAAGTAACAAGGGACATAAATATGAGATTCTAAATCATCGATTATACTCTGACGTGAGGCTTCTAAATCATCGATGTCACACATTTTTTACTCACCTATACGATTAGTCTCAGCTTAACGAAACATTATCAAGGAGGCACGAAACACAAGTAGCAGCTAGTCCAAAAACGTACAGGCCTGCTCTTCGATGCCATGAACAAACAGGGTTAACACCTAAAACCAGTAGCCCATAGAGATTGCAGGATCAAATCTATATCAAGGCTTTCAAAGTCTTCGATGTTGTTTCCTCGAGCAAACATATACAATTCAACGAACATAAATGATACAGAAACCATCGAGATATCATCAACTCTATCTCAACAACAGAAAATGAAAGTAATCCATCTGTTCACAGAACGAATATAACCTGTAAGAGCATGACGCACAGAAATCGATGCTTACTGTGTGGCCCACTCCAACGCTCCCGAACCCGCTCGATCTCTGCACAAATCCACACCAACCAAACCCAACAACAATCCAATATCAAATAAATCAAATCACAACCAAATAACACAAGAAAGCCAATAATCAACCAATTGAGTAACTGTGAATCGAATCCAAACCTGAGAAGGGAAATCTAGGGTTTGGTGGAGGGGAGGCTGAGGCTGAGGGTGATGAGGAGGAGGAGGTTTGTGGTGGTGGTGGTGAGCGTGGTGATGAGGAGGAGGAGGGCGACGGGTGGCGAAGAGGTTGACGATGTCGGAGCAGAAGAGAAACAGCGGGAGTCCGACCAGCAGGATCTGTAACCGATCCATTTTGCGCCGGCGAGGTGAGTGCGATAGTCGCGGTGGTAAACCCCAGAGGTGTTGTAGTTAGAAAGTACGAGGACTGAATTTTGATCTCTATAGAATAATGAGAAATGCTTTGTGCCATCTTGTTTATCTCAAATTTTTTTTTTTTTTGATTTTTGAGGGATTGTTTGATTTGTTAAATTAATAATTAAAACAGAAAAATAATAACGAAAATCAAATTGATTTTACGAAATAAAATAATTTTATATAAAAAAATTGAATATTATATTAAAATGAATCATGAAACAGAAATAGAAAATAATTTCTCCTCATTCTTTATTTTTTATCTCTGTTTAACCATTAAAAAAATAAAAGTAAAATCAAAGAGTTATGTTTTTCATCCATCAATGAAATGGAAATAAAAAATATGAAATAAAAACGATACCAGACTAATACAGGGCTGAATTTGTCATTTGATTTCACAAACTTACAAAACATTTTAAAATATTGTTCGATGTTGATTTTATAAACTTTTTTGAGACGACAGTGGAGTAACTGAACTAGGAGTAGTGCCAAAGGGTTAAAAAAGGTAAGTCCTTCATCCCAATAAAATTACTAGTATTTGTTTTATTTAGAGTGTTTATAACTAATTAGTCGAGGTGTTGGAATAACTATAATAATGAGCACATCTACGGAGGTGATGGAGTATGTGGGGGATGCAAATGGGGTTAAGGTGTTATCATGATGACGAATATTCATTCTGGTCGTCATGACGACGAATGTCCATCTTGTTTGACGAGAGAGAGACGACAAGGTCTTCGACAATGAAGAAGCCGTAGCCGATGAGGATGCATACGAACAGTGCATCCGTCCTGTTCGAAGAGGTCGTCGACGGCGAAAAAGATGAAGCCGACACGCATTGTCTCCGATGAATGTCCAAACGGTGCCTCTTCACGAACGTCCTGTCATGAAACGGACTGTTTCATCCTTATAAACACTATTTTCTATGGTATTGTTTATGATGGTCGTGGTGGGCAGATTCGGGTGATGGTATTAGACGACAACGACGTACAGAGAAGGCATATTTTTGTATAGAGAAGACGCACTATTCATGATCATAAATTCAATGACACACTGTCGTATAGAAAAGACGTACTGTTGATCTTGGTGGCATCGACGGCGATAGTGGTGTCGCATGATCAGAATAATTAGGAATAAAATATTATATTTTGATTTAAAATAGATATATTTCATTATATTGTTCGACATGAATAGATACTAAGTTTTCGTAATATGTTTAAAAGGAGAAATTAGTACATTAATTTGATTGTGAACTAATTGATAAAAAAAATATTGATTATGGCCTATTGGTAAACAAGATGAAAAAAATGACCAAATGGTAATTCACTCTTTTTAGATGTCGTATAGAAATTATAATATTTATTATTATTATTATTATTTTTTCTTTTGAAAGGTTTCATTTAACACACTCTTAATTTTTATTTAAGATATGTGTGAGTAGGTTCATGCACATCGATCATGAAAAAAAAATATGCGTGTATTATCAATAACCTATCAGCTTATCCTTTTTGGTTAATAATTGGACCCAATTCATATATGTATCATGCTTAGACTCAATATGGACGAGTTTCCTCCCCCGGGCTCTTATCTGAATCGTAATAAGTGGTATCAGAACATATTCGTTGAGATAAACAAATAGATAGGCCCAGGAGGAAGATCCCCAACAGGTTACGTCGCTGTCTCCGCAAAGTGGGTTGATCAGGTTCACAAGCGATCCAATCCAAATATGTGGGTAGAGGAGGCTCATGAATTCAGGCTTAATAGTAGAATATATAAGTGATCTACCAATAAACTACTTCTTTTGTCCCATAAAAATTACAACGAATTAACTGTGCACATATGTCCAGGTGAACTTTGATCTGTCTTACGAGACGAACAAATGATGTCTTTCGTAAAATTTTCATGAAACACTAATACTAGTTCTTGTTGTGTACTATAACATGGGTTAAAAAAAATTCATCTTCATGTTGTTTAAGCATAAAATCAAGTTAGTCAAAATATGTATGAAATATTATTAAAAGTCAAATTGTTGCATTTTTCATGAGACGGAGGGAGTATTAGCTTAATCTTTTTTGTTCACACTTTGATGCAGTCAGCATGTGTATCCTATTTTGTCCCAGTTTGGACGGGTTTATTCAATTGAACTCTCCCATGAATCGTAACACTTTCTACTTATTTTATTAATATTAACATCAATTCATTTTATTATCATCTCTTTCGTCCTTTTTTCTCACTCTTTTTTCTCCCACAACCATTTGGACAAAAAAAATTCCATCTCCGTTCCACTTTAATTGTAACGGTTTGATATGACACACGATTTTATATATGTGTTAAATTTATATATAATTTGATGAAGAAAGAATTTTTTTAGAGATAGTGGGATGTAGGTGGAATTTAATAGAGAAAAGGAGAAAGGAGGTGGTGGAATAATATAATTATATTAATATGAATTGATTACTAAATAAGAAAATAATAAAAATATTAAATATATAACGGAACTAACAAAAAAAAAAAGTAATTCGATTAAATTAGAACAGAGGGAGTAATCTAATCTAATCTAATATATATTGTATTATCAGTCTCTTTTAAGCGACAAACAGCAAACAGTATGACAAGGTATTATTGTCATTTAAAAATTTTAATGGATAATCAAGTAATTTTATTTTATTTAAACTAACAAAATCTTATCCAATTAATTTATGACTTTTGATTATGAATTGAACGATCGAGATTAAATTTTAACGATATTAAATTTAACCTAACTATTTGATCAAAAGTTAAAAAATATGAACAATCATATCTATAATTATAATTAAAAGTTAATATCTCAAATCTAACATAAAATATTTGAATCAAATAAAAAATATATAATAATTATATAAATAAAATCTTTCGTAAAGAAATAATTATAAGAAATCGTCTTTTAATAAGACAATAACTATTGATAGATTTCATAAAAAAAAAAAGAAACTATCACGTTCAATATACAACAACTCAAACATTTATCCCATCAAGTGGGGTCGGGTATATGAATACGACGACGCCATTCCAATCTGTCATGTACATCATCTTCTGTAAGATTATGATAGGCCATATCATACTTCAAGGTTTCTCTCATTGTCTTTTTTAGGTTTTCTTCGTCCTCTCTTGACATATGCTAACTCCAAAACTTCACATCTCCTAATAGAAATTGTGATTGGTCTGCGTTTCACATGATCATATCATCTTAGTTGTGACTCCCTTATCTTATTTTCTACTGGAGCCACACCCACTTTCTTTCTCATAACTTCATTTCGTATCCTATCCATTCTTGTATGTCTACACATCTACCTTAATATTTTCATCTTGTTTACACTCATCTTCTATACATGTATAATGCCCCCGACTTTCCGTGTCGGAAGACACGTGAGCGTTATGCCGTCACGGACCCGGTCCGTGACTAGGCTAAACAAACCGAATGGATTTTAGGGGTATAGAAGTCAAGAAAACTATAAACAGTAGCCACAATCATAACTTACAACTTCGAATACCTGTTTAGTTACAATATTAAAGCGGAATCTATGCAAATCAAATATTACATTTAAACAATACAGACATCTGATCTGGTATAATATGCGATGTACATGAGATCATTTAAATGCACGCAAGCTCTCTCTAAGAGCTTTCAGGTGCTGTTGGGGGCATACCTGTAATTAAAAAACATAACCGTGAGTTAATGAAGCTCAGCAACCTCAGGTGTATGAATCCCAATTACAGGGAATTTCTGCTAACGGATATGGCGACCGACGAAAGTCCCTAAAATATTTTTATATATATATAGGAAAATATGGGCGCCATATCACACAACATTATTTCTCATTGCTTTAAATGGCTTTGTATCGCTTTTAAGAGTCATTCCGTTCTTTTGCATTTAATTAGGGTTCATGACTCGACTTAAAAGCAGCGACAACTCCAAGGATATGACCGACTCGGAGTACAGAGATAAGATAAAGTGTCAATC
>JAOVYX010015973.1:0-26066 GCA_035668315.1 Drosera spatulata | reverse complement strand
TCCCAATAACAAAAATATACACTTTGTACAGTGCTGAATCACCGAGAAGAGATTTCCTGTAATAAAGTGAAGAAGACGAACTTTGGAAGTTCCAGGGATTGAGGTTCAACGTAAAGCAGTAAATAAATAAAGAAATAAGACAACAGATGAGCCGATCATTAAATCTGATATGAAAAAACTAAAGCTTTAAAGACTTACACATAAAGGAATGTTATCACCAGAGAAGCAGCTGTAAACCAAAGAAAGCGCAGGAATATGCGATATCTAGCCACACGGCGTGTAGTATTATACGCTCCATATACCATCAAAATGTCTAATACACCTATACAAAAAACAAAAAAAAAAAAGTGATAAGAGAATGTAAGAGGATAAAGAGAGTTCAAAAACCAAAACTAGAAAAAAAAAATGCTTCCATGCTAAAACACGAAGATGAAGAAGATCATACTCTGAAAAAACTTCATTATGACAAATGTTGGCCCAAGACTAAGAACTTCTTTTATAGTCTCAGAGCTGAAATGTTGTTGATTGAAAGCAATGATAGTGAGACCCTGGAAAGACACATAAAAAAAAGGCAACAAATACATGAATCAGTCATGTATTCCAGTGAGTTATATGATAAGCATAACTCTTACTATGTATCGGATGATCAAACAAAGTTTAAGAGGATGTCTAGATAAGAAACGAAATGTAATCGCAGCCAAGTGAAGACAGTTGTCATCCTCAAGCATATCAACTAGTCATTCAAGTATGAGTTATGGGGGAATATCAAACAAGCATATGAATCACAAGCTCTAACAACCTATTAATAACATACTGCTCAAATTTTATTTTTCTCTAGGCCCCATATGAAGTTGTCAAGTCTTTAGGGTGCCAAAAGAATCGCCACAAAGAAGCAAAAGAACCAAAATAAGCGGCATCGAGAAAGGGTCATCTAAAGAAAACAGACAGTAAATTTGACCATGCTTAAAATTAAAGCGGAGCCAATGTATTGGTACAAAGATACCTGGAACATCATGAGAAGAAATATCCAGAGTCGATGGAAGCTATGGTAGAGATGGAGGAACGTTCGATGCTCAACAAATGATGTTTTTCCTTGACGCTTGCCTCCACTAGATTTTAGCAGCTTCTGTAGAGAGAACCACAAACGGAGTTACAAATCTAGGAGCTAGAGGAAGCCACAAGTACACCAATGGAAAGTAGTACAAGTTCACATAGAATGATGAATTCAAAAGTGTAAGTTCATATAGAATGATGAAATCACTATTGCTCTTCCTCTGAACCTGAACAATCAGGCTTGGGAGACAAGGTTGGTCGTAGATCAAGAAAGAGAAGAATAGATTCAATTGGAGCATTAGGATGTAGCTAGGGTTGCTTCTGGAGCAAGCAACCTAAACCTAACCCTAAACCCTGACCCGGGTGGGTTTGTTTGGGGGAGTTGTGGAAAAGAAAAAAAAAAAAACAAAACTGGCAAAGAGTTAATAAATATAAGGATTGATTCATAACACTAGAAAAAATATTGAAAATAAGAAGAGAAAAATGACTAAACAGTCAACACCGTTCCAAGAAAGAAACGGTGACTTCTCCTTGAAGTGGTGGGTCCCACTGAAAACCTCCTCTCTGTCTAAGCCAATGCTCTGGGCACACTTCTCCCACTTTTCTTTTGGCCGCTTGGTGCAAGAGTCTACCGCATTCTCAAAGAAGAAACACAAAAAATGAGAAAATAGAAAGCGATGCAATGCAAAGCAAGCTAAAACAGGGTCAACTGGTCTTGAACCAATCCAAACAAAATAACAGAAAAACCTTTCTTCCTTTTTTTAAAAATACTTTCCGAAAAGCAAAAGTGAAAATGGGAAGCAGAAGAGACTCTAGAGAGGCCCTTCAACATCTCCCTCCACCCAACGCTCAATCTTATGTTGGTTCGTAGTTGGCTGATCTTTGAATGGCTTCAAAACGTTCTTCCCTGGCAGCAGTCTCAGAAATCTCTATGCAATGCTCTTTTTTTCTTTTCTATTTTCCTTTTCTTTTTCTTTTTTCTTTTGGAGGAAATATGCAATGCTTTTGATGACCATACCATTTTTGTAATAAGACCAACATCATTGTAACACTGAACACTTAGATGGAATGAAATAGAACCAAGAACAGCAGTTTACAAGCTTTCAAACATAAGGCAGAATATCTAGAAGTTAAGGAAAGCAATCATCAGTAACTCACTTTAGACTTGGGACTTGGCTTCAAGAAGAATGGAGAGCCAGTACTCCGCCAAGGCCAACTCAGTTCAAAGCAATTCAAAGACCTAATAAACAATTTATGTCAGCAATGCTTATTGAATAGTATAACTGCAACAACCTTACTGAAGCACCTCTAAACCAGTATTTACCAAAAATATTCATTGAAGTCATCATAATTTCTCCAAGTAGAATGAGGTGCTCGCCCATTGTTATTGTTTGCAGCCTCCTGCAAGATCACCAATATCGGTTAACATGGTGAAATGCTTAATAATGTTTGTTCAACGACTGACTTCCTGATGTTAGGAAAATCTCAACAAAACAAGTGTTAGGTATGTCCATGATTGATGATTCACAAAGTCAACAAAAGGATTCACCAAGTAAAAAGTGACTAAATTAGCAGCAACCATCAACACCCCAAAAAGAAAAGAGGGGAAAAAAAAGATACGAATTTTGCACAATCTTACTTAGGCTCATTTGCAGAAACCAAATGGCTAGCTGGTTTATACGAATGTTCATCTACTCGCTTGAAATCGAAAGGGAGAACTCCAATCCTCTGCAATTGGTGATGCATATCCTCACACTGATTACTCAAACTTAAAAATACTAGAAGGAACACGCCTACCTATCAACCATGATACTATTAAAGAGAAACTGTATTTTACTAACAGATTCATAAAAATTTCTTTTAAGAGTGAGATTGCTACTTGATATGGGAAAAGCATGTCAGGCTAAAGTCAGAGAAAAGATGACTACTTAAAACTAACTGCCACTAGTAGCTGAAGCTCCGATAAGGAAGCATTCATACCGGATATACAGAGAGGAACAGGTAAGAAAAGCTAACCTGCCAAGGCATTGTATTTCATGTTCAGAAACCCAATTTCAACTATATTTCGCAGGGAAAAAAAAGTGTATCTGTTTACTATTTCTTTTTACTTACCAACAAGATCCTCTCAATTGAGTCCAACACATGTACATAGCATTACAAAAAAGTTCTAAATTATCTCAAAGAATAAAATAACTTGAGTATAATGAACCTACAGCCGCAATGACATCGTATAGAGGTGCAATAACCCTCTCCAAAAATGAAACTCCAGTTTGTGTCTTGCAACTATCAGCTGGCTTTGCAATTTGCTGCCTCAATATTTCATCCAGCTCCCTTGCCATCTGAAATATATCGAAATTAAAAAGCATAGAATAATAAGTCGAGCACATAGGAAGGAAAAATAAGAGTAATATTGCAATGAATTGGTTACAGAAGACCAAGCATTTGAATGGTTTGTTGACTTTTTTTGCCATCTTGAGAACAAATGAGTACCACACTTATAAAATCACAAGCTAACTTGACAATGGGCATGCTAAGAAAGCAAAATAAGCCACAAAAAAAAAAAGGAAAGAAAAGAAAATTATACCACCATTCAAACAGCCCATTAAAAGACATGATGAAGCCAGAGTAGATGCTATATAAAGATACAAACAGAATCCAGCTATCATGCTACATATATTAAAGAATAAACACAAAAAATATAGCCTGAGGTTACCTACATGATGAAATATGTAGCACAAGCATTCCGGAAGAAACCTAATATTGGCAGCTTCGCCCCAGATTAGGAAATACAACGATATAAATAAAACCTTCTTCTCCTTGCTAACAGACTCCAAGCTGCAAAAGCAATCAGCTTTAGCAAAAGATAGTACTTATTTGCAAATGTCAATCACACTAACTAGCAGGACAAATAAAAAGGAAATAGTTAAAGAGCCATACTTGCTCCATACGGGTTGAAGTATCAGGTAGTTGCACCATTTGACATAATTGTCGAGTGACTTGGCAAACACCTTTTGAACAGCAGCCTCGTCTAGTCTCTAGCTCAGAGAAATAATATTCAGTGTCAAATGCCTATCACACCAGAAAATTTTTTTGTGCTCTGAATACAAAACCAACACGAAGGTGTAAATGCAGATAAATGGGAAACAAAACAAATATCATCCACCAGTTTACCATGCATTGGACAGGTCAAGTCAGGTGAAAGTTCACAAACTCAAACACACATGCCACATAGATATTCTTATGTCACAAACTACCCCTCATAATAACATAAATAAAAGGATGCATTTTTGGATTCCAGAAAAGGTAGCGACTAAAAAACCTCACATTGAACTCATAAGTTAGTTGCCGATATAACACTGCCATGGCACTGTCATGTAATGCAACACTCCGAGCAGATCCTTCTCCCCCACAACCCCTTTTTTCCTTCTCTTCTTCTTCTCTCTCCTGGCGATGGGAATGGTTGTTGAGTTGTTCAAACTTCAATTTACACTATAATTCTTAATTTACATAAAGTGCACTCTATGCTAAACATCAAATCTATTCTTTTCTATTTTCCTCTTTTTAACATTTCGCTTCTACAGTGGAATTGTCATTACTTAAACTGGTAGACCTCTGCCACTCAAAAAAAAAATCCTATAGCAAATCGTGGCATTTTATCTCTAAGTCTTCTGGTCTTGAGAAATGTGTAAAGCATATGTTTGTTTCGATACTCGCCAACTAACCTGAAAGTTATGGCAATATCATCACTTGCTCCTAGTCATTTTGGAAAAGCATTTGGCACCAAAATCGAGATTGAAGTCATGTTGATGACAAATCCCCTGAAAGTTTCAAGAGAACGAGTTTGCCAGTTGGATAAAACACTTATGCAATGATTCTTAATCATAGGTCCAATTCTCGACACATACAACAACTCAATCTACATCCTCCTCTCCCAAACCTCGCTCTAGATAGAACCTCTGGCGCTGGCCAAGATACATTGAGTTTCAAGTTATACAAAAAAAGTTGTAGCACTTTCTAATGTCTCCATAACTTATACGAAGGCACAGCTGAAAAAGTTTGGTGGTTAATAGAAAGCCTACAAGTTCTTATTTGCCAACCTATTTAAATGGCAAGTTGAAAACTTAAAAGTCTACAACTTGAGGAATTCTCGATGTTTTAGCTATGTTAAGATATACATTAATGGATCTTCTACCATCAGTTCGGATTTTTGATAGAGTAATTTCTCGACATGGTATCAGAACAGGTTGTGACAAGAGGTCACGAGTTCGATCTCTGCCTTCCCCCGTTTATTGCCATATATTTTGTTTATTTATGTAGACCTTATATAACAATTGATATGAGTTGGGTCAATACTGTCTACACTTTATGCTTTCTATGGGCTTTCGCGTGAAGGAGAGTGTTAAGATATTCTGATGCTGATTGGGCTGGATGTCCAGTTGATCGCAGGTGCACTTCGGGGTACTGTGTTTTTCTTGGCGATAATCCTGTGTCATGGAAAAGTAAAAAGCAGCCAACTGTTTCTTGATCTAGTGCAGAGACAGAGTATCGTGCTATGACGAATTATACTAGTGAGCTTCAATGCAGTCGCATGTTGTTAGCCGAGATAGGATTACCTACGAGTGGTCATCAATTCTACGTTGTGATAATCAATGAACAAGTTCCATCGCCAACAATCCCGTGTTTCATGAGTGCACAAAACATGTGAAGGTGGATTATCATTTCGTTGTGCACACTTGTTCTGATGAGCAATTAGCATATATTTTCACGAAGCCTCTTCGGCGTGGACGGATTTCATACATTTGTCACTACTTGGATCTTTTTGATATGGATGCCCCTTGAGAGTTAAGAGGGAGTATCAAAGATAATTGGGTTTACCAAGTTGGGCTTATTTGGATTACGGGCCTATTGGGTTAATCTAGTTATAGAGCAACCTAAGTTTGCTTCTATATATGTGTTTTCTCTCTCAATAATAAATCATTTTTTCTCTCTCTAATTTCTCGTTACATGATATCAGAGCAGGTTGTGACAAAAAATCGCGAGTTCGATCCTTACCTCTCCCCATTTATTGTCACCTATGTGATTTATTTGTGTGAATCATATTCGTACTTGGTATGGACTGGATCAGTGGTGTCCACACTTCATGTCCCCTATGCGCTTTCGTGTGAGGGGGTGTGTTAAGATATATATTAGTGGGCCTTCTATCATCAGCTCGAACTTTTGATAGAGTTAATTTCTCGACAAACTACAATCAACCCCAAGTATTGTAGGAGAGTGACCTAGTCATATATCTCTATGTCTAAAATCTTCAGTGGGTTTCAGTCACATTGCTATCTTACAAGTGAACTGACTAATCTTGCAGCACAAAGAAAAGATTCCATTTGGATTGGGGAATTTGCACGTGTCATGAAACCAACTCCACTAAAAGTCCAAACTAATGATAAAAGATCCTATTGATATATATCTAATACTCTCCTCACACAGAGGCCCATTTGGGACATGAAGTATGGACAACACTGTCCCATCCCATACCAAGTGCTATAAAAGATCCACATAAATAAACCACATAGATGGAAATAAATGGGGGACACAGATCGAACTCGTGACCTCATGTCACAGCCTACTCTGATACCATGTCGAGAAACCAACTCTACCAAAAGTCCAAACTAATGATAGAAGGCCCTATTAATGTGTATCTAACAGCATGAAGTATTGAAAAAGTGATATGCCAACAACTCAACACAGGAACAAATCAAGCATTAGCACCAACTTTGTCAACTACAGCTTCACAAGTGTAATGGAACACAATAATATTAAGGAACAGAGGAAAAGAAAAAAACCTACAGGCTCAACTTCTTCTGGGATCCGAAGCCGAGATTGCTCATTTGCAAGGAGATGGACTACATGCTCGCGTTGATTAGAGACATTATCTTTCTGCCACAAAGAGTAACAAATGAGTTAGAATAAGACGCTGCATCCAAAAAAATACATCTCAAATGGCAAATCACAAACATAGAAGCAATTCAGATTAGACCTAAAAGCTGTTGAGATACAAATAATACAATGGATCTACTACCATTAATTCGAACTTTTGGCAGAGTTGATTTCACGACATGGTATCAGAGCAAGTGTGACAGTGAGGTCACGAGTTCGAATCCTGCAACTCCAAATTGTTGTTGTGTTTGTATTTGTGGTGTTTGTGTGTAACTTGATTTGTGTTGTGTCAATGCATTATCCACGCGAAGCCTAAGTGGGCTTTCGGATAAGGGGGTATTGAGATACAAATAATATAATGGATCTACTATTATCAATTCGAATTTTTAGTAGAATTGATTCTACAACAAAAGCTAAACGCTTAAAGACATGGACATTACTTGAGCACAACATGAGAAACAAAGTTTAACTATGTTATTTTTATTTTATGGAACAACGAGCAGTATGAGAAACAACTCAAAACAAACCTGGAAACCGAACACATAATGAAGAAAATCAAACATATCAGGACCCCTTATAGCTGGAACTTGAAAATCCCCAGGCAGCTTCGGCAAGTCTCTAAAGTATCTCAAAGCAGACATGGCAGCTCGTACCTGAGACAAGCTTAGCAATTAGATAAACGAAAACAAGTAAAATCAACTTCTTCTTCTTCTTTTTTACTTATATCAAAAGTCAACATATATAAACACATCTCGAGTGTCACTTCACCAAATCTCACCTCGGCAAAGGAAACAATAGCATTAGTTATTGTTGGTGCATCCATAGGAATGATGTTATAAGCAATTAGATCCTCTGTCATTGCTGCATCAGACTCCATGACTCGTTTTAGCTGCATAATAAACAATTCAAAGGTTCTAGATAAAGCAAGACATTGATCCAATAAACTAGCCCTGTCTACAAAAGAAGAAAACATATTTACCAAACATGAATGATTCAAATGGAAAGAAATATAAAGCAATTCGACCAAGTTTATAAAAGTGATGAAGCATGCAGTAATTTGCACAATGGAATCACAACTAAAGTTTTTTCCTTGAAACAAATTACAGGAATAAAACAAATTACAGGGATAAAACATGCACGCTGAATACTACAGGGAACACTAAAGTTTGAACCTCTTCAGACATTAATCTATCTGCATCCTCTGGAGAAACCTCCTTCATCATCTGCTCAAGCACATCTCCTAAAACCTTAAGAGTAGCAAAAACTTTTTTCCTCTTCTTTGTTTTACGCTCCAACCTGAAAAAATGATGTTAAAAGGTTAAGTTTGAGCCAAAAAACTACAATAAAAGGTAAGATCAACCACATTTTTGTATTCAGGACCATAGTGTCATCGCCAAAGCATGATATTAAAAAGCAAAGCGACTTCATTAATAATTTTTCCCTTGATGTGCAAAGTGAAAACTGAGAACAAGTCCAAAGAAAAAAGTAAATAGTAAAACATTTCCTACGCAATAAACATCCTTGCCTTGACAGTAATGTCACTCTTCTTTTTACTGGCATAAAGCAAGGACATAATTCTCATGCATACTCGGAACATCAGAAGGAAATAGTGGCAGCAGAAAGGTGACAAAGCATCTACTAAGTAGAAACAATATTCTACTCCCTCCATCCCAGATAAATTGCTATAAATTGACTTGACACGATTATTATGAATTCAATGATAATGGGATATTGTACCAAAATATCGTTAGTAATGGGTAAGAAAAAGTGAGTAAGGATTGTGAGTGGTAGTGAGAGAACCAGAGAAAACATGCGTGAAAATTGCAAGGTAGAGAGAGAAAAATAATGATGAAGGATATGATGTGATATAAAGTAAAAATATTATTGACTTTCACCCAAATGTTGCCAATTTGAGAAACGTTCCAATTTATGTGGGACATCCATGTTTAATAATATGTCGTAATTTATCTTGGACTAAGGGAGTATGACTTAATAGTTAATTCACTTTATATTTTTTGTGAAATTCATAGGAACATGAAGTGGCAAGAAATTATGGGATTCAAATTTGCTTTCTTGAATATTGACTTCTTGAATAGAACGGAAGAACATCAAGGAAAATGAGCCAAATAACACACAATCCCAAGGCAACCATGGTTGGAAGATTTAATGTTCTTATGGGGTACAATTTGCCATCTCTAACTTCCATCACCCCCATCCATAGATAAAAGTGGGATACCCGGAAGCTCTATTCTCATACTTGCTCTAAAGAACATCCTTTCTATAAAACAGGGAATATCCTACCAATAATGAAAGATTCTGCAGCATTTTATTTAGATACATGAAATAGTAGGAAAAGCACCAAATTTTTCAGATACGGTAGAAAAGTAACTGTCATATTAATCCAATTCCAAGATCATGATGGCCATATAGAATGAAAAATAAATCAACCAAATACTGCTCATAGTTGCAGATTCAACAGTTGAGTCAACTAAGAAAACACAAGGTTAACAAGGAAGCGAGATACATAGATCTGGCAAGACATACTCTCCAAGATTTCCACTAAAAACTCCCGATTCTCTCAGCTTCATCTCCTCCTCGCGCAACTTGTCCACGTCATGCTTTTCTCTGTATCTTTTATAGAACTCTTGTAGTCGAGCAATGTCTTGACTTCTATCGATGCTTCCACCTTCCCTCTTCGCGAGCTTTTGCTGATAAATAGAAATAGAAGCAATTCAAAATAATTGATAGATAAAGAATATGAACCAAGAGTATCCTATTGACAAAAGAGGAAAGAGCTAGATTAGAGTAACACAAAATCATGAACCAACCATAGAACTTTAGCATACCTAACAAGAATAGCCATAAAATATGTGTCAAGCTGGCACGAGTGTGCACTCTCGAATAATACCTGTCCATCTCCCCTAGCTGTGAGTAGAAAACTCTACAGAGATGTTTAAATTGAATTCAGTTCCTACCAGTTCAGGAAGCCACCACAGGATGCACGAAGCTTATAATAACTTTTCCCAGAAAATTAGAGACTACCTCTAAACTTCCTTGTTCGCCTAACGTTCATTTTTGTGTCCTCAAAAGTTACAACTTCTCAATAATGCATCTCATTGGCCTTATTCAGTATCCGGCAACCCTTGACTAGTCATCTCCAACAGTCCCACAACCTCTCTTCCTGCCTTTGTATTCTAAACAACATTGATACTAAACTGATAAAAGCTAAAGGACAGTAGAAGGAACAGATGGTTTCTAGAAATTAGAAAGTTCTTGCATTAACTTTATCTCCTAATATTTACCCTTCACTCTTCTCTGTTCTTGTCCTGTAAGGTTTGGGAATTGGAACCATTCAGTTCATGAACAAAGGAAAAATAATACAGAAAGATGCGCGGGCACAGGTCCTTGTGTGTTTCCAAATTCCAAGCGAATACATTGAAAAACACTACGAACCAATGTACTGAGTATATGCCCTATAGAGTCAACACTGGTCTTTGGTGCAAGATCAAAATTTTAGTAGTGAAGCTAGGATTAAAACCGGCGTTCCACAGATGTGCATGTGTTCCTAGCCTTTCTCTACCCTCCACCCCCAAGATATTTCACTGGTGCTTTACTTCTATGAAGGTGGTCTAACATCATCCAAGTCTATGGAGCTCTACAGTTTCATATAGCCTTAGCTTCCATTTAGGAGCTCCACAAGAATATTTCAAGTGCTCCCCACTAGCCCAAAACAAGTAATCAAGACTAGAAGATTATAGTTTCTCCATCAAACCCACACCCCAAGAATGCTACTTGCCTCAGTTTGGAGTCAAGTTTCAAAATGGCAAAAAATCCATTATCCAACACACTAACAAGTGACAAAAACAAAATAAAACCTAGCTATTTCGAAGTCTATAACTCTATATATTCTCTTAAGAACAACAAATAGATAAGATGAAGGTGATCCACACCATCCAAGTCCATAGAGCTTTACATTTTCAGAAAGCCCTAATTTCTATTTAGATGCTCCTCATGAATACTTGGAGTGTACCCATAATTGCTAAAGCTACACTCTTGGTTTGGATCCAAGTCGCAAAACCAACAAATTTAAAATTTTTGCACATAAAAGTAGACGACAGGCAAAAAGAAACCGTGTAGAATATATCCAATATGTTCTCTTAAGAGCAACAAATAGATATGATCAAATGCATCAACCACCAACCCATCAAAGACGACAATCACACACCTTAATGACGGACATCAATCCCGTCTTGAACTGTAAAACACCTCTCCCCTCACTATCCGGATCCAAATTCTGCGCCAACGAGTACCCATGCTCGCACACTACAATAACAAAACAACCACCCCAAACAATTCATCAGAACACTCGTTCTCAACCAAACAAAACAAGACCCCCTAAAAGGACCATCCAAGTTCCAACAACCACCCAACCAATCCCGTCATACACAAGGTCCCGGAAGGGTAACATGTACGCAGTCTTACCCCTGTTCCGAAAACAGAGAGACTGGTACCTAATACAGTCATAAAATAAGTGAATGACTATCCAGAAACATACGAATCCTCGAGACATTGGGATCCTCGAGCTGAATCTCGTCCGCAGCCCTCAGAATCTCATCAATAACCCTGCTATTCCCAAGCGAAGACGGCACGTTCCCCGCGATCCCCGTCGTCGCCGGCCTCCCGTACACACCATCCGTCCCGCCTCTCTCCCTCCTCAGCGCCGCTCTCACTAGTCTCTCCCACAAATCCTCTGGTCTCCGCGCCATCTAATCAAATCGGATTCAAAAACAAAGCATTAATTGAAATTCGAAGGGTGAGAATTGAATGATTTGAGGAAATGGAGCACACCGTGGCGGAGAATTGAGGGAAATGAGATTGTGTGTGAAACCCTAATTGAGATGAATTGGGGATTTTTGGGAGATTTGTTGAGTGATGATGGGATGAAGAAATGGGTGAGAGAGAGAGGGAGAGTGGAAATGAAGGTTGCGGTTTTGGGAAAGTCTCGTGTTTGAAGGTTTCGGATATTTTGATTTTTGGAATTTGGTCCCGCGGGGATTGTGTCTTTGTGTACTGATATGTCCAGGTGTTATAAAGTTTTTTTCATTCTGTTTAAATTATTATTATTATTTTTGATATTAAATTCAAATTATAAAATTTTTATATTTAATAATTTTTTTATATAAAAATATCAAATTTTTTTATTTTATATCACATCAATTCATCCATCATTATTTTTTTCTTCTTTTCCTCTCACATTTATCTCACACTCACAAAAACATAATTATCATTCTTTATTAATTTCAAAATATACATAAATTATCGTGTGGGATCAAGTCGTCACAATTTAAATAGGACAAAATGAGTATAGAATTTGATGATAATTTTTCCGGAACCAATTTGTTGTTAATCTCTATGTGGGTGAAATTAAGGCGCATAATCGAGAGTAATCTAGTCTAAATAAAATTTTCATTGTTTTTTTGTTTTAATGAATTAAACAATGGCTTATGAAATGAAAGAAACCATCTTTTACATAGATTTATGTTAAAATATTATAAACGATAATTTATAGTAAAATTTATGTGTTTTAACATGGGTTGAAGAAATACAATTCAATTTTATTTATATTTATGAAGGAAAAAATACAATGTTTAGCAAAATAGTAGTATTGCTATTAAAAAATGGTGTTAATGTAAGGGGTGATGGTAGTATTGTTTTTCAAATGAGATAGATAAAGAAGATTTTATATCCGAAGATATTATGATAAAGAATAATTTAAAAATGATTTAATAATATTATCTAAATAAATATAATGTTCGAATATATTACTCCTATCTTCTTGCAAAAATGTCATTGTGGTCCAAATGGTCGGGAGATTGTTTCCTTCAAGCAAGTCATGAAGATGGAGAAATCATTTGCTATAGTAAGAGTTTTGTCCCTTTTGCGGATATTTTCTAAATTGAGCTGAAAATAAATACTTATATTAAAAAACAGTTGTAATTTGTATTGAAATATTGTACTCCAAAAAGAGTGTTAAATAACAATCCCGTAGCAACGCCGGACAACAACTTGTGCTATCGATTTATGTTCAACTAGTGCTTTTTGCCAATGATAGGTTGCAATGCCTGATACATATAATGAGTTTTGATTATGAATCTGTGTATATGTGCGTGGCAAATAACCTTAGGAACATAGCATGAAAGTCTAGTACTCACCTTGATTATGAATCTTTGTGAGTCACTATGCCTTTGCATCGCGATTCAGGACTATCTTTTGGTTCACAATGTAAATATATAATGCTCCGGGAAACAATTTTATCAGCCAAAACTATTGGGCGAAAATTTGCATTTGGAAATATCCATGTTAGCGAGTCCAGTATATCTTGTTGTCGGTCTCTAATATTTCAAATAAAGTAACTACGGTATTATTTACAACTTAATATCAAGTTCAAATCCCGATAATTACAGAAAAGGATCAATAAATCAACTTGATAGTATGAGTTTGATTCTGGGAAGGGAATAACACCTTTTATACATTTCAATTCCTACAACAACCTAAGCTGCGTACCTTGCTACCTCAACTAGTTCTTACAAATCATATCTATCTTAGTGTCGATCGAGCGACCTGTCTTTTCCACTGATTCGTCCGAGCATTTGTATTAGAATCAAGGAGTTATGACCATCTTCATATCTTCCATGTTTTTCTTCTTCTTTTCCTGTCGAATAACGTCTATGTCATTCTTTTTCTCTTCAAGATGACTCTTGCCAATTAGTATCAAGAAAGCTTACTGCACCAGGTAAGATGACTCTTCAAGATAACTCTTGCCAATTAGCTATGACCACGTTCAAGATGACCATCTTCTTTTTCAAGATGTCTTTTTCTCTTCACTTACTGATGAACTCGATCTCTTTCATCTTTACTTCCTCATAAGCTATCAGGTAAGCAAAATGCACGTAGGAAACTGCACCAGGAATCAAAGTGTACAATGAGCACATGAAATAACATATACCAGTGGATAGCAAAAGAATATTGAACTACAAAGCTTGTAGAACAGAGGAATTTCAACAATCATAACAAATACAAAAGCCATGATTAAGAGAAGCTCGCTGGAATGGCAATTCAATGATAGTTTGTCTTCGAGCAAATGAGTACTATTCTGTTTTGAATTGTGCTATTGCTAATTAATGATTGATTTTAATAAGACAAGATATTATTGAATGAGATTATCACATCAAAATGATCATAATACTTTTCAATAATGTCATGTCACATAAAATGAGTTATCCCATCATAGAATATATGCCACGTAGAATGATCATGACACTATTAATAATACAGAAAATGAACTGATATTGCACATTGGGGAAATCTAGGGTAATCGTAAAAACAACGGATCACCTGCCACCGCGAGACTTCAAAGTTGTATCTAGTTAATGTTATATCTATCTATATACTTATGAACATCACAAAACTCAACAACATTGATAACACTTAAACAAATTATCAATCAGAAGATAAACTCAACAGATAAATACTAATTCAATAATCAAGACGCTCAATGATAATTTACCTATACATGTATACATCATTCCTCTGGCCTTTTTTGGCCTTACACCCGAAACAAGCTTTGAAAAACTTTCCGAAACCATGATCACCAATCCCCTGCCTCCTCGTCCACCATCCGAAACAACTTTCGTGCTGGCACTGGCTCAATCGTGAAGATCGGTTGCTTCCATGATCCCGACACAGACGTAAACATGGTCAGGATCGTCGAAACTACAACTGGACTATCTCGACTGGAGGTTTTTGTTGAGAACATGATCGAACTATCTTAGATGAACAATGTCTGCTCTCGGTCAATATTTACAAAGAGTAGATTATGAATTCTTCTGGGTCGTAACAAAAAAGATGTCAATTGACCTATAGGACGTTAGTGATCAATTTTTGTACTTGATATGTTAAAAAGGATAGATTTTCTAGGAGCTATATCTCCAAAATAACATCAAAAAGATAAAAAAATTAATGATGGTTGAAGGAAATCAGAATTATTAGTATAAGACAAAGAATTAACGAAGTTTTCTATGAAAATTCTAGTTACTAATTAATTTAAAAGAAAATAAAAAGACGCAGATTAAAAAAACAATAATAAATTACATAAAAATCTCAATCTCAATATTTCAATACATTTTACCTTTCAAAAATGTTTCACATATATTAAACATCATATTTAAGGAATTCTTAACACTTTCCTCCTTATCAATCGTTGTGTATAATTTGATGTAAAACAAAAAAAAAAGTGAGAAATCTTGGAAGCGATGAGACCCACCATCACCTTTTTCATCCCACTCATCCTCATGAATTTCTTGTGTGTGGGGTCCATTATCATATTTTCTATCTTCTCTAGCTCTCATCTTTCTCCATCTAATTGGGACCAAAATCATAATACATTTTTTTTTGTTATTCAATGCCAAATCAAAATCACGATATAAACAAACTGAACACAGCAAATATACTTATAAGAATCCAATTTTCGGTGATCAGTAATAGTTGTTGTCGAACAAATTGTATTCGATCACATTATTTATATATTCTGTTATTATGTATTCAAGTGTTATCAAGACTCTGATTGGATTGTTTTGTAGGACAAGTCTTATTATTATCAAGACTTTGGATTGGAGTATTATGTATTCTGGTGGTTGTCGAACACATTACTGTGTATTCAAACCCTATGTTTTCGATTGTTATGCATTATATGTATGTGTGTAATATATAGACATATATATGCAGTAGGGCGTGTCATTGGTGCTGCAGAAGGCAGCATAGTGGCTGCTGCAAACTGTAGATTCAGAAATTTATATTATAACTTAAAAAGTTTATATTGTAACTTATTGAATATATACAACTCAAATTTTAGTTATAAAATATACTAAAAACATGATTGTACACATTCATCAACTTACAGTATAGATTTTTTAACTTATTGTATAAAATTATCAACATGCAGTATTTGTAGCAACCTCTACGCTGTCTTTTGTAGCACGGATGATTTTTCCTATGTAGTATATGGATATGTATGTGCAATATATAAACATGTATTTACAGTATATAGATATATATGTGCAGTATATAGACATGTATATGTTTAGTATACACACATGTATGTTATGGATAAGAATGTTAAAACAAAACCAAAACCGATTATCGAATCGAAATCAATACCGATTAACCATTTAATAATTGGTACGACTTTGATTTGAAAATAAAATTGATTAATTAATCGATTCAGTTTGGATCAAATCGATTAACCGACGGTTTTGAACCATTTAATCGATTATAGTATCCAAACCAATAAACCGTTTAATCGAATCGATTAACTTTTTGATCGAACCGATAAACCGTTTAATCGAATCAATAAATCGATTATCTAACCAATAAACCGTTTAACTGATTAAAAATCGACTCAAACCATTTCTGAACCGATTACGAACTGTTTAACCAAAATCCATCAACCTTTTAATCAAAAATCGATTACGAACCGTTTAAGCAAAACCAATTAAAAATTGAATAATCAAAATCAATTCTTACACGATTTCGGTTTTAAATTTAAAATCGATTAATAATCGATCCGTTTTCAATTTCGATGGTCTAAAATCGAACCAATTAAACGATACGAACCGATTAACAATCCTAGTTATTTATATAGATATGTATACAAAGTATATAAACTAATAGGTATAACATATAAAAGTCTATTTCGTTTCAAGAAAATGTTATATAACTGGAATACACGATCAAAAAAGTTATAGGACTTAACACGTGATACAAAACAAGGAGTTATAGAAAATATTACAAGACCTTACACACGATCGAATCACCTAATTAGGAGCCCTAAAACCCCAAACATCATCATCAATATTGTCACAAGCTTTAAAATCTCAAAACAATCTCCAAGCTTTTCAATTGCTTAGTGATTACATTACAAGAAGAACAACTATCGCACATATTTACATCCCCTACAACAATCAAAGTTTTTTTCAGGATTTGGTTTGACAAGAGCAATACCTAAGGATAAATTTTAGGGTTGAATATGGGTTTAAACGATTATCATTGATTGATTATAGTGAACTCATTGTGGATTTTGAGAAAGATAGTAGAGAAGGGGGAGATGGTAGAGAAACAGGAGATCCAAAAAGAAGGAAAAGGAGAAAATCCAAAGTGAAACAGAGACTGATATCATATCCAAAAAGAAAGAGAAGAGAAGATGGGAGAGAAAGAGAAGATGTGATAGGTTAGGGTTTGTATTAATAAGATAGAGGGATAAATTGGTAAAAAAAACAAGTGGATTTGCAGGGCATAGGGTTTCAAGGTATAGGGTTTCAGGGCATAGTGTTGAGGGAATAGGGTTTCAATAGAATCATTGTCAAGAGAAGCACATTGTACGTCCTTTTATGCTTTTTTAGGGTTTTAGGGCGTAGGGAATAAGGCTTAGGGTTAGAGTTATTGTTATTTATTCAGAGTACGTAGACATGTATTTGGAGTATATCTGTTTAAATATACAGTACACATCACCCATGTTTTGGATACAGAAAGATGTATTTGTAGTATAGATGTTAAAAAAATTTATACATAATATAAATGATGGAGTACATGCAAATGAAACAAACTATACACTGAAACTCTGTTTTAGTATATATAATTGTCTCTTCGATAGATCATATTATCTCTTAGGTGGATCGTATTATCTCTTAGATATGGTACTAATCTCTATATAACTAAGTATAACTTATCACTAACAGAAATAATCATTAACATATATATATATATCCCAACATCATAGAGGATTCCAAATACAAGAGTAACATGATCCATGTTTCATGCAAATATACTAGATATCTATGAAAAGTGAGACCATCAGAACTCAATACTTCTTCTCTCATGAATTTTTACCATGAACTTTTACCGTGAACTTAATTCTTGTTCTCTCATGAATTTCATCCACGAACTTAATACTTGTTATTTCATACAAACAGTTACTAACATTATACTTCAATAATCATTACAAGGGGATGTATATTCAATAATTTATCATTGTGACTATTATCCATACAGTTGTACATGTAGTGTATGTCGAAGTATATGAAACTTAAAGTTTGTTCCATAATTTACCATCAAAATCATTGATCTGTGAACATATAACCAACATTATAGTAAATAAAACATATCATTTGCCGTATAAAAGATCAAAAACAGGAATACATCATGATAACATTTCAGTATATATAACCTAACATACTTTTCATAAAAAAAAAACACAATAGTACATATTCACCAACAACATGAGTACATCATGACAAGTTTGAGGGATTTCATACATAAGAATACAAATTTCATGTTTCATACATCAAGAGATTGCAAAGTGAAACTAGTTGTCTCATGAACTCTTGCAAAGATTCACCATTAATTAACATTGACAACATTCCTTAATAGGTGAAACAGAGACATATGTAATTCGTTGTAATTTACTTAGAACAATAATTCACCAATATTACAGTACATGAAACATGATGTGCATATAATAATTTACTATCTAAATCATCAATTCATATAATAATACATATAATTAATATTATAATACATGAATCCTGATAGTTGCAGTATATATAACAAAACATTGCAGTACATCATGACAACATTATACTGCGTAGAACATCAATTCCAATACATACTCATCAATATGAGATTCGTATTCATCGACATGCAATATAGCTTAAAACCAAACTTTTAACACAGCAAACCATACCAAAACAAAGGGTTTTATGTTTTTACATTAAATTAGACCGATCAAAGCCCCCGTCTCTAAACCCTTGCCGACAGTTAGACCAGCAGTTCTCTTAAGCTTCGCCTTCGTCCTAACACTCCTCCAACGACCGTAACGCGAACCGCTCGCTACTATCTAACCCGAACCGGATGAGGGACCTGTCAATCGAGTGAGACCGGATGAATATTGATGCTTTTCTTGGTTCTCTAGACTTCTCGTACTCATATGCTCTGTTTTGCGCTCTTCTTCCTCGATTTGCAATCCAAACCACATCATTGTCCTCATTTTCTCTACTTTGCGTTGTTTTCATCGTCTCGATTACAAGCCGCTTGTGTTAACCGGATCACCATTTTTGAAGTCCTCGTCAGACACCTTATAACACACCCCTAAAAGCTATATATCTCCGGACGAGCTCGTAGCACTACACTTGTTAAGTTTCTTTTTAAATATCCATTTACGGCCAACTATCTAAACTTAGACCCATACCAATGATGATCCATGATGAATAATAGATGGAATAATTGATGAATTGATGATTAATAAGAAGTCAATATATATTATGGACTATTGGATGAATTGAAAATCAATAACGAACCCAATATACATCTTATTTATATATTTTATCATGCAGTGTACGGATTAGTACTCTACCAATGGATTAGTTGATGCATTGAACGATGATTCTATGAAGTCCAATAGACTTATATGACCAACCGAAAAACACTCATTCCTTGAAATTATATACGGTAATTGATTTGCATGAATAGAAGTCATTCTCGGATTTGATCACATGTTCAATGTTGTTGTTTTTTACCTTGCTTGGATATTGGTGAGCTTGATTCTAATATGAAATGCGTGGCCTCTATCTCCAGATCATAAGCTAGAGAAAACTCGATTAAAAAACTGTAATGTGTGACCATAAGACAGAAAAAAGAACAACCACCCTTTCCACAGCGAGAAGTTGATTGTGCCGGAAATGGCCTTCTTCGCAGATATGTCCTTTACGAAGCACATCTTCTCGAGCCTTCTTACAACATAGTCATTTGACAGCACACGCCCTTTGTTCTCTCCCTTGGGGCAGTCCGTCACTAGGCCACTCTCGTAGAGCGCGACCATGATTTTTATGCCCTGGTTGTCAATTTTGCTCTTCAATGCTCCTGTTAGGGATACTTGTAGGGAATCCGTCGAAGTCCTTTGGAATGTCGCCTGTGCAGATCATGTAAGATAAAGAGTTTAATCCAGTCATATATGCGTTTTAGATGAAGTCTCGTCTTATTTTAAACATGGGGATACACCACAACATGTGTTCTGTTTACCAATGCTTAGACCGCGCATCATTTTTGCTTTTAATTATATAATGGATCATATTTGTTCATGTTCTGTTCTTTACCACAACTTCTCCTGTACATTGAAAAGCAAATTGGGTAGGCTATCAAGACTGTTTATTGGAAAGCAAAAGTTATTGGTAGCCAACTAAAATTGGGTTCAATCCAAGTAGGTATATGCTAGCCAAATCATCTGATTTGTTGGTCAAACATCAAAATCAAAGCTGTTAAAATAGAGATCAATCAACCTAATTGCTGCCTATCCAATCTGGATCGAAGAAGACGATGCTGGTCATACCTTAACTCATTCCTATTCTTTCCTGCAAAATGTTCATTTGTACCTCCTGACCTAGATTAGCGAAAAAGCTTGATTGAGTCATATTGAAGTATCCAAACTATATCCTTCATTGAAAAGGTCGTTATAACCTCTATATTTAAACATTGATCTTCAAGATAATAACCAATGCTCGATTCAATTCCTTACATGTTGCAAGCCTAAAGGATATTGACGAATGTGCTTTCGATAATGTTGATTAGCATCACCTCAATGAATTTAAGATCAAATCCTATCCTCATCTAGAATATCTCCTTTCACCACAACATCATTCCCTCATCATCCAAATATCCAATCGCACATCATTCACCAGAAACTCATGATACCGCAAAAAATCTCCTGAATCAAACATCAAATTCCCTTTCTATGACCCTTCCTCCACCAAACCGAACCGTAAAAATTCAAAACACTAATTACAAGCAAACAACATCAACAAAAACCAACAGGTATCAATATCATGTTGGTCTGAGTGATAGATAGTTCTGTCCCTAATCAGGTCATAAAATTACACCTCTTAGGTGAATAAAACACGGTTGAGAACACGAAACCAACCTGAAACGAAGGACTCGGGAACCCTGGAGCATACATAATCAAACCCAACGTCCCCTCCTCCTCATTCCCCACACACTGAATCCTCCCCTGCACAACCACCTGCGGCGTAAACAACCCTCAACGCCTCCGCGTACGCCTTCTGCCTCACAGTCCTCTGGCTCGACCCATACGGGTCCTTCCACCCCATGTGATCCCAGTAATCCACATGGAACGCCAACACGAATACAGGAAAGTCGAGGTTGAAATCCCCTCGTCCCAGTCTCGACACAACGAGCTCTGCTTCAGGGGACGTGGCGCAGCTTTGGGACGAGAAGAGCTCGACTACCACCACGCCTTCTCGGATTCCGTCTAGGGGATCGTCTGATGTCGCGCGGCTGTGGGAGGTGGTGGTGGTGGTGCGGCCGAAACAGGAGAAGAGCTGGCGAGGCATCGTGATTGTTGCCTCCGGTTGGCTCTTGTGATCAAAATGTGGGAATTTTGGGATGGTTTTTTGTGGATTTTTGTGGATTTTTGATGGGTTTTGAGGATTGGGATGAAAGGCGATGAAATGGGAGGAGAAGAGGGGATGGTGGCGAAGGAGGAGGGAGATTTAAGGGGGAAAGTGAGATTCTTATTTGTTTGTTTTTTTGTGTTTGATTTGATTTGATTTTTGTTGAGTTGTGAGTCTATGTCACGTTAATTGGTTGTCAAGTGATGGAGTTTATGGGTTGGATGTTAGTCTCATATGATGAGAATATGACCACCTACTTCATGATCTAGCATTTCTATATGCTTACTGTTTGGCTTGAAGGCAAACGGTTGATCCCATAACTGAGTACGTAAGGGAATGTGTTTTTACTTCCGGTTTTCATTTTAGAATACCATATATTTCAATTCCTTTTTTCTTGTCTATGACTTGCAACATACTGATTTTCTCCTCCTATTATTTCAAATCATTTGGTAACTCTGAAACAGTTTCTTCATTACTTTTGCTTCTTTTTTTTTTTTTTTTGTTAGAAAAATAGTTAACTAACTTTATTTGTATTCACTAACACTATAAGAAGTTCTTTGCTAAAATATTACATCATCAAGATCAAACTTTGCACATTAGCATCATAATAACTTAAATTAAAAAAATATCATAAACTATTTATATTTATATTAATTTTTTATTTTTTATTTTTACCTTTTTACACATATTTGAAATATTTTGGATTTTGTGAAAATCGAAGAGTCAATTTATATTAAATACATCTAATTTGAGTTTTAGTTATTTAATTAACGACCAATCAAACTTAATATTAAAGAAAATTAAATTTTGATATCAAAAAAAATAAATATACCTTTATTTATTTAAATAGATGAGAGCATTCAATAAGTTTAAGATCGTTACTTCAACATGAGAGGTCATGAACCTTAGGGGACTTCAAAAGTCAAATTTGCTTTTGAAGATCTTGTCATATTCAAATTCCAATCTCATACCAAGACCTTTTGATCAACTAACTTAAGTAGTAGTAGTAGTATGTTACATCTAAAATGAAAAATCTTGTTTACAAAATGATGCCACATTCATTTTCGTATGTAGTTGTTGGGCCACTCTTTTATACATTCTTTGAGTTTCCTATAAATTCATATGGTTTAATGATAATTAATAAACAATAATAACCACAAACCAGGCTTTTCTTGTCCAAGATATAATATGAGACAAGCGGGATATATGAACTCTTATTTTTGTTGTGGGCAAAATCAACACAAAGACTATTTACTAATTTGATAATAATTAATAGAAAAAATAACATTTAATCTCCTCAATTATCATCGGGTTACACTTTACCCCGGGATTATAGAAATAACGACTTAATTCCATAAATTTTGGAAAAACATTAATTTTCAACACATGATCCCCTAAAAGTTTTTTTTTTTTTTTTTTAGAAAACCTCCCTGACATGTGTAAAAGGTCAAAAGTTCAAAAAAGTTATGTGCTATTTTTCATAATCAATCAAGATCAACTAATAAGAACAAATATATTACTCCCTCCTTGAATAAAAAAGAAAAAAAAACAATTTTTCTAATTTTTACATACCAACCTTACCATAAAAGGAAGGTTTTTTGGATGAAAGTTAACTCAGACCTCATCCTTGGTTCGAACCCTGACCTCACGTTTAGGAAGAAAACAACTTATCTTTGAGTCAATTTCGCTTAATTCATCCGCACTAAAACTCAACATTGATTTTGAAAGAAGGAATTTTTATCTAAACATACCAAATCTTGAAAAAAATATCAAAAAGATACACAAGGAATCTAAATTTCAAAAATATACAATTTATCCATCTTATTTAAATCTCTAACCCTATTTTTATCTTCACCTCAACCCCTACCACCACCCAACTGCTGTCGGAATCCGATTACCTTCATCGGAATCTTAGTCGAAATCCGATCACCGTCGCTCTATTTTTTTTTATATATAAGCACTCTGCTTTCGCTTTTCCTTCAGACGCTCTGTGTTTTTGTTAGACGTTCTGTGTTTTCTTGAGACGCTCTGTGTTTTGAACTGACGTTCTGTGTTTTGTTCAGACGCTCTATTTCAAGCTCTGTGTTTTGTTCAGGCGTTCTGTTTCTTTTTTGAAACAGAGCGTCTGAGTAAAACATTAAATTTGTTCAAACGCTCTGTTTCGAAGGAAACGGAGTGTCTTAAGAAACAAAACAGTGTGATAGTTAAAATAATTAAAATGATAGAAAAACCGATATTCACAATTCACAAAATAGAGCGTTAATCTCAACACAATTCTCACAAATAAACCGATATTCACATTCCAACACACAAAGAACTAAAAAATCAACAAAAATCCCAAACAAATCAAAGATCACATCTCCTATTTCAATGACAAAACATATTCCAGGCAACCACAATGCAATCACGAACCAACTCTCGTGGCAGATCGGAACCAACTCTCGGCCTGCTCGACCTCAAATCGGTCTTCTCTATCGTGAAATCAATGCACTGTGACGCATCGTACTCGTATTCAAAATCAACCTCCTCCATTTCCTTCTCCTCCTCCTCATCATCTCCGATCCAGTACATCATCTCTCATCATATCGTCATCTCGTCCTCCATTGATTGAATCTCATCATATACACACAGACAATGAAATTGATGATTGGGATCGAAGGAGGGAGGAGGAGCGGGGCGACGGAGAGGGGCTAGACGATGGTGATGAGAAGATGAGATCGGTGGTTTCCGATGAGGGAACGATTGCGATAGACAACGATTTGTGGCGATGGAGAGAGACAAAGTAGGAAAGTGGGTGAGGGTGAAATTGTATGTTTTGGAAATTAAAATTCCGTATGTATGTTTTTGGAATTAATTTTTCAAAACTGTAATTTTAGGTAATTTTCTATTGAAAGAATGTTAATTGCATTCTCTTTGACACTTTTTTTTTGGATACTCTCTTTTTTATTAGTGGATTTTAGGATTATATTAGCCAATCATATGAAACCCAAAGATAGTTACCATAAATAAACCAATCAGAAAAAAAATATATCAAATTAAAAAATACACAAACAAATATATTTTGGACTTAGGGAGTATGTGTCATGATATAGATGTGTCCAATAACAAATGAACGGTTATAATTAAAATACCACAAATCAAGGGTTGAGTTTCAGATATGTTTTTTTAATCTTAACCATTCATTTTTAATCGTTTAATCTTAACCATTCATTATGTTTTGGGACACATATTGGTGTTGATTCCTTCAATTTAGACGAAAATTAGAAGTAATGCACATGTCTCCCTTGACGACAGGGAGGTTAAATGTCTATTTATATTATATAGGGGATATATATATCAAACAACAACAATTCAGGAGAGATAAATATAATTTTTTTTTATGATGATGAGAGTTAATGTAAAAATATGTTAAAGAAGTTAATGATTATGATGATATAATATGTTTAATTTAATATAAATTTGATTCTAAATATAAAATAAAATAAATGTTACATATATTTCGAACGATCCAAAAAATAAAATGGTGCATAACATGATTTTGTTACGGAAGGGAGTATTTAACCTATCTCTTGATTTTGTTGTTACTTGAAGTGTAACATGGAATTTTTTCATAAACTGATACGGCCAAGTAAATTTATTTTCAATCTAAACCTCATATAAAATAAATTTCCACTCTTGTGCGTCTGTGCGAAATCAAAACACACCATTCAAAACCAAACCCTTGAAAAAATGGAACAAGCAATTGCTCGGTCGTTCGAAGACGAAGATGGTGGGTAAATTGCAAGTTCGATTTGCGATTTGTTTTTTTAATTCGATGATTCATTGAGATGTTGTTTGATTGATTGCGTTGGAATAATGAGATTTTGATTGTGAGTTTGTGAAAAGTGGAATAGTTTTATTTTGATAAATTGATGCGAAATTAGCGATTGATGTGCTCCTCTGATACAGTGATTGGAGTATATGTGATTGATTACGTGAAATTTGCTTTTAGATGATTGCATGAATGGGCGAGGGAGATTATCGAGGTGGGAACGTCTTCTTCATGTTCAGGTTTAGGGACTCGGTCAAAAATTAGTGATGAATTTGCTGATTAATGATGGATTTATCGGCCCTAGGTTGCATATAAGAATGAGGATCAAATCGGATAAATTGGTTGAGTTCTACGAATCATTATTGTGTCATCCATCCACTTGATTAACCAGGTTAATAAGAGCAATTGTTGGTTACACGGATTGTCTGTATTGGTTTGATCAACCATGTAATAGGGAATCGTCACATCAGTATTAGATCAATTCACTAACCGTGTAATGAAGTTAATATTTCAGATGAGCAAGGCAATATGGGATTGTGCTTCTCTGTGTTTTGCTTCTCTGTCCGTCTTGGCACCTAGAGGATCAAGCCTCTCTTAGTGCTAGTATCGCCATGATCTATGGTCTAGTCATCATGCAGAGCTTTCTTTTTAACCTTGTTTGGCGGATTATGGAATTTTGTTGAGAGTTCGGAGGGTTTCCTGGTAGTCCTGTCAAATCCTCTTACACAAACATATCCTACAAAGTAGAGGTTTTA
>JAOVYX010015972.1:0-26067 GCA_035668315.1 Drosera spatulata | reverse complement strand
GTAAAAAATTGATGATTTGGGAAAAACCCATTACAAGTTCGGATGTGAATGAAAATGATAATAGGGACAAACATGACGACTTAAAATTTCGGGATTTATAAAATGTTTGGTAGATAAGGGGTTTTGATAGCTACCAAACTATCTACAAATCCATCATTTACCCCTCTTATAATCTTTGTATAGCTATGATTGATGTTATATAATTGATGAAGATTTTAAAATTGAGTTTGCGGATGGGTTTTATCATTTTGGTCATCCATACAAATGTGTTTTAAATATGATTGATAAGTTTGATGTGGTGTTGCATATAATTTATGTATAGATTATGTCGTAATTTAATCACCCCATATTAGGGTTTTTATTTAATGATTTTAATTTACAATGATCATTATTATCTCTTACATATTTTTTCATTGTCATGTTTATACACATTCACTCATATTTTAAAAATATTCAAAATATTGTATTAGTGGAAGTAAAGATCGAATCCGTGTGGAGGACTGTTCAAGGTAGTTATAGCGATCACTATGAGTTTTTATTGATTTTAAGAAAACTAGTATCTTGGCATGTAGTCATCTTCCTTGGCTCCAAACCATTTGGATAAAAGTTAAGTAATTAAAACTATAAGCTCAAGCTCCATACCCAAAAAAAAAAAAAAAAACCTATAAGCTCAAGCTCATGAAGTTTTATCCACAAAAAACTGGTCCGTTATTTTTAGGTGCATTTCTTGAGGATTGTCTTTGAAGTATAATCTAAATGGGAGCACAATTTTTGGGAGGCCTGATCTGATGTGATTCGTTTTGTTTGGTTTGTTAACAGGAATACCTGATTCTAGAGTATGTAAAACCAATGAGAGAGTATGCTAAATAAGTACCCTGGGACCATCTATGTGAAGTTATCGAGAAGGAATTGAGAATACAATCCACATTAAATTTTAGGAGCTCAAAAATAATAAATGAACCGTATTGACAAACCAGTGATCTCTGTTTTTTGATGCAAGAATGGAGATTGACATATTGTAAAAGACAATACGTGAACCTTGACTTCATCTGAACCCTTCTGTTGAACTCAGTCTTACTGTTCTTCAATCTTACTGCAGTAATGCTTTTCACACAGAAATAATACAGGATAAACAATTCCTTACTTCAAAAGCCCAAATACCCGAGCCTTATTGTCCCCGTCAAATCCTTGTTACCGGATCGTCACCAAGAACTGCTCGCTAGGCTGACAACTAGTTCCACAGACCAACACTAGTCCTTTGAGTGCGCTTTGCCCTCACTCGCGCACGCTCTGGAAAACTTCCTAGGAGATCACCCATTCCAGCATTACTCCACGTTAAGTACGCTTAACTACGGAAATTTAAAGTGATGGGCTACCAAAAAGGAAGGTGCACCTTATTGGTATAGGTAACACAACGTCCTCGTTGCGACTTCAAGCACGACATACAGTCCCAGAACCTTCCCCCGCTAGGCGGCTGACCTGGACCTCTTGTTCACAGGTCCAGCACGCGGTCGTAAGGTTGTTCTGATACCATACTGCAACGCCCTAGTCAAATCCTTGCTACCGGGTCATCATCAAGAACCGTTCGTCAGGCTGGCAACTGGCCCCACATACCAACACTAATCCTTTCAGTGCGCTTTGGCCTCACTCGCGCACGCCCTGAAAAACTTCCCAGGAGGTCACCCATCCCAGCATTGCTCCACTTTAAGCACGCTTAACTACGGAGTTCTAAAGTGATGGGTTATCGAAAAGGAAGTTGCACTTTATTGGTATAGGTAGTACTATCAAACCATTTAAGCATTTCCTTGAGGTATTACAGTCTATTATTCAATTTTTATACATCATGGGTTTGACTCAACACTCTCTCCCTAAATTGATGATAGCAATCTATCTAAATAGCAAGAAGATATACATCTTTTCTTTTATTTACATCAACGAATACAAACATACGAAAATTTGAGACATACAAATAGGTTCGCATACTCTATTGCTTCTGTCTCTTTGGGGCAATAGGGTCATCACTATCTCCCCTCCTCTTTGTCAAGGTCCTTGGAGACACAACAGTCTTCTTTGAAGTAGTCTGCGCTGTAGTTTGCTGTGACCTTCCTGGTGAGCTTGGCGGTGTACCACTGTAAGGCTTGATTGAAAAGATCAAAACTGTTTTTAATGCTCTACTTAATCCCTTTTATGGCATCCTCCTCCAGGTGCGTGTCAACCACACTTTTGTTTAGTAATGTCCCTAATTGTCTTTGTGAGTCCAAAGATGAGTGGAATGATGTCTTCAGTCTTTGCTGCTACTGTTGTAGACTCTCCATCTGTTTGCTAGCATCAGTGAAAGGGAAAAGAGTGCTACCTATTAAGTGTTAGTTAAAATCATTGATTTTGGACTTGATCTGATGGAGTTTCGGTTCGTTCTTTGTTTGGTTCTTCTCCATTAGATACTTGAGCATGAAAATAGCATTAGTCAAGGAGGTGGTCTGTCTCTCTACATGCTCTATTAGGCATGCAACTTGCTCAGTAATGGTGTTGGTGTGGGAGTTCCGCTGAGATTTATACCTTTCTGTAGTCTGTTGATGCATTTCTCCCATAGACTTCTTCAGAAGAGCCAGTGAAGTATCTGCTGCAATGGCGACGGTCAATGCATGCTTTGTATGATATTTGATTTCAGTGATGGCCTTTGTGAAGTCTGTGTTGAGATATTCAACCGCGCGCTGGAGTTTGCTGAGTTAATCTGGCAGGGACTTAGCAATAGAGTTCATCTGGGAGTTGGTAGTAGAGAATCGGTTATCCTGTTGTCGTTGAAGCTGGAGTACTTGTGTGACCAATAATTACAATGGCTTCATTGAATCATGAAAGTTGACAGCAAGCCCTAAAGCAACAGAGGTATAGCGTGCTGTTCATTCTTGTGTTGTAGGGGAATCTTCAGGAGAGAGCTCAAACTATTCTTGAATAGGTGACACTGCTTCAGAAGGGACTTTGGAATATGCAGGAGAGCTCGATCCTTCTGCAGCAGGGTCTTCACTGATTTGCTCAGAGTGTATAAAAAAACAGATAAGCGGAGATGGAAAGGGAACCATTAAGAATATGGTAGTGTACTCTTCTGTAGCAATGGAAGGCTTAGGAGTGAGAGGAATATCTTCCATGATTGGCGCATCCATTGCTTTGCGCTCTTGTTGTGCAATAGCCTTAGACACTACTGTAGGAACCTCAGATGTTCCTATGAAATACTCAACTTCTTGTGCAGAAGCCTCAGACGCTTCTACAAGAGCCTTTTGTCACTTCTTAAGTATCTCCTTGATGAGGTGCAGCAGCCTCAAACACTGCTGCACGAGTCTAAGATACTTCTTGTAGTTGCTCACCCTCTTGTGCAGTTGTCTCAGACACTTCTGTTATTTGTGGTCCTTGAATTTTCGAGGGAGCACAGGGGGTTGCGGCTCTTGCTGTGGTGGTGGAGGTTGATGTGTTTGTAAACAACGTAATTTATTGACGTAAACTTATTATTTTATTGTGTTTGAGTCCTTTATATTGCGTTTTTAGTTTGGTTTGTGTCTTTCGACTTGGATACTGCTGTTTCATTCTTTTTGTGGCAGATTTGATCGCGTGAGTTGATTATGGAAAATCATTACAAGTGATGATGTGAAGATGAAGCTTTGAGGGAGAACTTGGACGTGATTTAAAGCAGTTTTTGTTGATTCAAGACGATGATTTAATGCATTGTTCATTTGTGGATCCATTCGTGATCGATTGGTGATGTTATCCCTGGAGGTCAAAGCTGTGTAACACCCGTTACACTTAAGTGTCACGGCCATTACATCGTGTTAGCTGGAGAATCAAGCTGTGTAACGGTCGTGATAGAGGGCCTATAAGAACCGTTACACAGGTCAATATGCAAGATTTGTTTGTTTTATTTAAATTTCATATTGGTTTTCGGGTTTTCTATAAATACCCTTGTATTTTATTCATTTTTCAGAGAGTTTTAGAGATTATTTTTCAGAGTTTCATTCGCTCATTCTAAACCCTAGATTGGAATTCCTCGATTTCCTTGCTTGTGGAGGTTGGATCAAGGTATAGGGCATTGGATCTCATTATCTCATTGTTTTGACATCTGATCTCTGCTATACAGCGTTGCATTGTCTTCTAATCCTGTTAAACTTTTATTTTAGAGATGATGATACACGATTGTATGATGTGTATGGTGATGTTCATGATCATGAGTGAGTAGTTACTTTGTAGGAAAGGTTAATGAAATTCTGGCTATATTGGATCATGAGATGAAGTAGATCACCTAAATCAGTTTCATATATGTTGATTGATGCATGAAATCTGACTTTAATCAATAATATGTTATGAAATCAATTAATTTGGCCACCAATTGATATTATTACCTACCTATTAATCGCGCTAAGGGATTAAGTTGGTAGCAAGTAACTTTCTTGATTTAAGCTCATTGTCATGATGTTATGATTGATTATGATAGTTTAACCTCATTGCTATTAATGTTCATGTTTGGTGAATTCTCTTGCTTTGAATTTATTTATTTATTTTTTAGCATATACGAGCTCATTGGTATATTAGAGATGAATAGGTTAGGTTAATTATACAAGATCATTGGTAATTAATATTCTAGCGAATGCAGTATTTTATACCCAAAAGTATTACAACCAAACCGTTCTAAAATAATGAAACCATATGATATTCATTCATGATTGATCCTTTAAAGCTAGAACGTAATTAATCAACTTTCCTATATTTTTATCATTTAAAGAAACTCCTTAGTTCAAATTCTTTACAAGTTTAGATTCCGATTATTTAATTTCAGCTATTTAATTAGTTTAATTAGTCAGAAAACAACCCCCCCAAAGTAGCTACATTTCATTAAGTTGGAAGGATCTCGTCGTGATCATTACAAGTCTAAATATTGCACCAACCGTCCCTGTGGGTTCAATCCTTATTATCTCTACAGCAGTTAATTAGAATACAAGTAGAGCGTGCGTAAGCATACCATTATTCTAATTTGACCGCCTTACGATGAGCCTGTCAGAGGTGATATTGTAGTGGTGTCTTGGGATAGAGATGCTGATTTGTTGGTGGTTAGTGGGGGTGAGGTGGTGAAGATAGATTGTTGTGGTGGTGTGATTTGAGGATATTATAGATAGTGGACTCGACAGTAATAATGTCATAAAATTGCCTTTCTATGGTGGTGATGGAGTATGTAGAAGGAATGTGTTATAATGCAGAGGAATCTGCATGCCTTGAGAAGCAGCTCCCAACTTTAAGTGCATTCCAAGTGTCACCGTAATAATAAGGTCAATGCCATCAGAAGCCTCCTCTGCTTGTGGAGTTAACTCCCCTTGGGTTGCTGTAGGAGTGACAGTAAGATTTTGTACAGAAGACTCTACAGCAACCATATCAATCAGTTCATCATCTGAGCTAACTTGTTGTGGTTCAGAAGGGGGACGGGCATTGTCATCATCATCACCATTGTTGTTGCCACCTCCCAAAATCTTGTCTCCTGTTATGATAGCCACACATTCATGTAAAAGAATTATTGTGGCATTCTGGAGCATTGCAGAAGCCCTCTTTCCTTGTTTATAGTCATCACAAACTCTAGAAGGGCTTCCCTGTTCGTGAAGAGCTGTTTGCTTTGATAATGGCTGTCATTATATTTGATGTCCATCGTGACTCCAATCCCTGAGGAATACATCGATGTGTCTGTAGGGGTGCCATCATCGTTAACTCATTGAAAGATGTGGTAAAGAGGGTTTCTGTTAGTAGGAGGTCTGTTGTCCCTCGTTGACTTTCTGGTGCTTCTTCTTCTTCTAGTGGAAGTTGAAGGTGGTCTGGTGGGAACATTTTGGCTTGTGGTGGTGATGGCTGTGTGATTTGTGGTTGATGTTGGTTGGGCATTTTCAATGCCACTTCAGATGGCTGCAGCAACCTGAGCCTCCACAGTAGGGTTGGAAAGGGATGCTGCAAGTGACTCATCTAAGAGGTGGGCATTCTCTTCGATGGCTAGCTTTGCTATAAGGGCAGCGTCCTCCTCGATTTGCCTCTGGCCCTTCTTGTGCTTAAGCTGTTCAACCAAGACTTCTTTCCCTTTAGCTTTGGGGTCTTTGGTTGGTTGTGGTCTTTGTGATGTATGTGGTGGTGTTCGAATGATGATGCTTGTGGATGTGGTTGTGGTTGTTGGTGTGAGAGTTGGTGTTGATATTTGTGGTGGAAACGCTTCTGTGGTAGTGGTTGTGGTGCCATCAACCTCCATTGCAGAAGGGGTTTCCTTTCTTCTTGTAAGAGGAGGAGAAGGGGTTGCCTCACATGGCAAGTCCTTTAGTATTACGACAATCATTTCAGTGGTGGTAGTGATCACAGGAGAGGGACTCTTTATTGGTGCAGGAACCTCCATGACTGCTGCAGCAAGAGTGGAGTTTGCTGCAGTAGACTCAATTACAGTAGGGCTGGCTTGAGCTTCAAGTGAAGCCTTGCTGCTCAGGGAAGACTCAGAAGGAAGAACCAACTTCCTCTTGGTGCTACCCTTTTTTCCCTTCTTGAAAGCCTTCTTGAGAGCCCTTTTAGACACTCGAGCCTTCTCCGTAGTAACATTAGTAGTTTGTGTGACATGGGCATGAGGAGCTGCAGCAGCCTGTGTTTTAGTAGACTCAGACTCTACTATAGTAATCTGAGAGGTCTCAACAACTTTTGGTGCAGTGGCCCTTGCAGCACCCTTGCTGCCTTGTTTGACTCCCCAATTGGAGATAGCTTTTTTATTGATGATATTGTTAACATTCAGCTTCTTCCCTTGCAATGCAAGGACTACCAGTACATGTTCAGGAATCCAACTCCAGATCTTTCCAAAGAAGTTTTGCTGATGGGTCTACCCCAACTATTGAAGAAGAATGTAGGTCCAATTCATCTTTTTTTTTCACGAGAATTGCATTCGTTATTGCCAACTGGTCCCCTGTAACCTGCTCCTTAGCATGTTCCCTCGACACCAGTACTTTCTTCACTGCGTCTACAAGCAATTTGTACTTGAGGGGTGATGCAACCACATTGTTCGTAGTGGATGATCCTGATCATCTTCCCCCAGTATTTGCAGCCTGGCTGCTCGAATGATTTCCTTATCTACATCAATATCCCCTCCCTTGGAGAGCTCGAGAGCATGTTCTAGGATTTCTGGGTTAGGTCCCTATCCACAACCTAACCAGAAATCCTAATCCCATCATCATCCTTTGTGACATTTTTTTTTATCTGTCTTTACACTCTCAAGGAATTGCTGTACAGTCTCCAGAAAGATCAACTATTGTGCCCAAGGACAAACTCTAGTCCTGCAAGTGAAATCAGGTTGACAACTTCCTTGATATCATCACCAGCCATATTGAGAGATTCAAAATCAAGTACAAATCCTATTTGGAATTTGTTTTCAGAAGATTCAGATTCAGTCTTGTTCTTCGATTTAGTTATTTTGGGTGTCATTGGAAGATTTTAGAAGTTGAGAGAGGGTTTTGGAAATTTGAGTGTTTATGAATTTTCCGGGAGAAAAATCTATCGCAGTAGGGTAAGTGTAAAGGGAAAAAGGCTTGGCATGGTTCCCTATTTATTATAAAAACAGAACCTTTTTCAATTGAATGATGAAAATGTGGGGTGTGTATGTGGTCACAAACTACTTCCTGGAAAACAACGCAGTAATGATGTGATTGTTGAGTGTTAGTGCAACGTATCCTATTGTAGTAAGGGTAAACTTTGCTACAATAAGGTAATTCCCAACCATTGCTGCAGTAGCCTAATATTCTGTTTACAGAAATGTTCATTCTAAGGGACTAGTGTCTTACTCATTTTTTTTTTCTAAACCAAACTTCTTAATCATATTTCTAAGATACTTAGATTGGTTTATGAAGATGCCTTTATCACATTGGTGCATTTGAAGACCTAAGAAGTATTTGAGTTCACCCATTAGACTCATCTGAAACTTAAATGTCATGAGCTTTGAAAATCTATCTCACAATTTCTCATTGGTACTCCCAAAAATGATACCATCAATATAAATTTTGACCAATAAAATATAATCCTTGTGATGCTTGATGAAAAGAGTTGTGTCTTTTTTTCCTCAAGCCATTATCATTGAGAAAACTTGATAAGCTTTCATACCAAGATTTTGGAGCTTGTTTCAACCCATAAAGGGCCTTGTCAGGTCTGTAGACATGTTTTGGATACTTAAAATCGTCAGAGCCAGGTGGTTGTTCTATATATACCTTTTCATGCAATTTTTCATTTAGAAATGCACTTTTAATATCCATTTGAATACCTTAAAGTCCATATAAGCAACATGTGCTCAGAACATTCTTATGACTTCAAGTCTAGCCATAGGAGTAAGGTTTCATCAAAATCGATACCTTCCTCCTGTGAGTATCCCTTGACAACTAGTCTAGCCTGGTTACTGATTATAGTCCCCCTAGCCTTGTTCCTGATTATAGTCCCCTTAGCCTTGTTCCTGATTATAGTCCCATTTTCTTCACTTGTATTTCTAAATACGTATTAGCACCCTACAACAGGGTAATTCTTAGGTCTAAGAACTAAATGTCATATCTCATTTCTCTTCAATTCCTTGAGTTCCTCTTGCATGTTGTTTAGGGTGAAATATGTATGATTCATACTTGTGTTTGTCTTCATTTTGGATGTCGTTTGTTGTATATTTCACATGTATTTGGATTAAAATGCATATCCTTGAGCTTTTTGACACATTTTTATGTTTTCTTATGTTAGGAGAGCATAAAGGAAGAAAAGACGATCGTAATGCAACGAAAACAAAGGCAAACAGAGTCTGGAGTGCAAAGATAGAGCCTTGACAAGTAACCAGTAAAAACATCACAATGCCTGGGTGCTTTGTAACACCACGCCTAGGCGCAATGATGAAATTGCTGCCACCAGTTAACCAGTTAAAATACCAAAACGCCCGGGCACTTTGTACTACCATGCCCAGGTGCGTACTACGAGATCTCCACATCCCTAAATGCCTATAAATACTCTTTCTTAACCCCAAATCATACTCATCCAACTTCATACCACATTATACATGAAAAAAAGAGGGTTTTGGATGATCTCTATGAGGGGTAAAGGCAATGATTCATCGGAACGAAGCGACATCGAGAGTTTTCATTGAATTGATCTGTATTCTATTTTGTGATCGGTTTAACGTTCTTGATTTGTTTTGATTACCATTTGTACTATGATGATTTCCATGCACGTTAGGTGTTTTTGGAATTGTCTTAGTACTCGAATCATGAGCCAAACCTTACGTTAGGGTTATGATGTAGTCAGATGATTGTATTGATGTCACTTTTATGTTGTTGATCTAGTTTTGATTTTTTTGTGGTTATGGTATGTGGTTATGCTTAATGCTTCGACAAATTGATCATTTGTTGTATGATCCATGACATGATTTGACTCCGAGAGGATAGTTTCGTATCAAGAACTTGACCACACACCCACACGTTGAACGCGAAATCAAGAGATCCCTTGCGTGACGTGCGAGATACGTTAGGAACCCATGAACTTTATGCTCACCATAACGCGATGGCCTCTTACCGAGAGGTGTTAAAGACGGCGTTTAGTTTGACATAATCTAGGGCTCAAGAGAGTGTAGATTACACCTTAGGGATCCATCTATAACCATGACTCATGATTAGCTAGTGAAACGACATAGTGACTAGATACATTTGGAAGACGAAGTCGTAACCCTACCTTTTAACATATCTAGAACTCCGATCTTTGATATTTGTATGAGTTTGATTTCGATTAGCTTAGTTTAGTTAGTAGAACCCTTAGTGTCACGTAACAACTCATCACGTTTTGATTGTTTAACCCAAGGAATACTATTCATACTTCAGTCGCTAGATCTAAGTCTTCATGGGACGATAACTCACATGCTCATTTTTATTACTTTCTACGACACGTACGCTTGCGTTTAGACGTGATATACCAAGTCACGAACAAGTTTTTGACGCCGTTGTCGGGGACTTAGTCTCTACCACCGAAGTCAATAGTTTCCTTGTGATTAGACATTTTTCTTTTCTTTTCTTTTTATCTTAGCTCAATCTCTTGCAATCTATCAAGCTTGTGTTGTGTGATTGTGCTTTTCGTAGGTGACTCCTTTCGTACATGCAACGTTTGCCACACAATACAACCTTTCAACCCCGAGATTGAATGGACTTTTAGGCGATACTGCAAGCAACGAAAAGCAACTTCACGTGCAACACCATCTTCGATGGATCTGCAAGATAACCAAAACCAACTCTTAGGGGATGAGGCATATCATAACGCTCCCCAACCTCCAAACCAACCCGTGGACATTCAAGCACAAATCCAAGCGGTGGTCCAAGCCGCGGTTCAAACGGCCCTAGCGGGAATCAATCCACCTCCACTGGTTATTCCATCGATGAAAGAGCAAGCGATGCCAAGGTTCTTAATGAGTATAGTGCGATCGTCACGCCTACTATTGATGTTCAGAATTTCGAGATCAAGCCTTCGCTCATCAACATGATTCAAGGCGAGCCGTTTAGTAGACTTTCAAGTGAATGCCCCAACAATCACTTGGCAAAGTTTCTAATGAGAGCTAACACTATCAAAGTCAATGGCATGACGGAGGAGGTGATCCGACTCTTTCTCTTTCCTTTCTCTTTAAAGGGGAAGGCATCGGAGTGGTTCTTCAACCTTCCACCAGTTTTTATTCGCACTTGGACCGACGTGGCACAAAAGTTTCTAGTAAAGTTCTTCTCTCCGGCCAAGTCTGCTAAGCTCCGAACCGACATCACATCCTTTGCCCAGTACGACACGGAGACTCTACATGAGCCATGGGAATGGTTTAAGGAGTTGCTCAAGAAGTGTCCACATCACGGGTTATCCGATTGGATGCAAATGGAGACTTTCTTTAAGGGACCCCACCATGAGTTTCGGGTTTCCCTTGTTATGGCAACAAAGGGATCGTTTATGAACCTTGACTATCAGACGGCTTGCGATCTACTTGATTCCATGACGGATAGCTCCTATCAATGGCCGGGTGAAGGAAAAGTCCACAAGAAGGCACCGGGTATGCTAGAACTTGACACCGCAACCTCAATCATGAAGCAACTCGATGCTCCCATGAAGCAAGTGAGTGCCCTATCGGCGAGCTCCTCAAATGCCCAAGTGAATGCAATCCAACCACCTTTTCCTCGTCTTTGTGATATGTGCGCCCATATGGAAGCAATGAATGTCACTTCTATGCTGACATGGTACAAGCTCAACCCATGGAGCAAGTGGCGTATGGGCAAGGATTCATGCGACCTCCTCAAGACAACAACAATTATTACAACACGGACAACGCTAGGAGTCGTTCGGGTTTCTCATGGAAGAACAACCAAGCCACTCTCGCTCCTCCGAGTTTCAATCCGAATCCTCTTCAACCTTCAAAGCTCAATCTCAAAGACATCCTAGCTAAATATATGCTAGGATGGATGAGAACTTTCAACACCATTGGAGGAGTTGTTTAGGGTGAAATATGTATGATTCATACTTGTGTTTGTCTTCATTTTGGACGTTGTTTGTTGTATATTTCACATGTATTTGGAATAAAATCCTTATCCTTGAGCTTGTTGATACATTTTATGTTTGCTTATGTTAGGAGAGCATAAAGAAAGAAAAGACGATCGTAACGCAATGAAAATGAAGGCAAATGGAGTCCGGAGCGCGAAGATAGAGCCCCGACAAGTAACCAGTAAAAACATCAAAACACGCGGGCTCTTTGTAACATCACGCCTGGGCACAATGATGAAATTACTGCCACCAGTTAACCAGTTAAAATACCAAATGCCTGGGCGCTTTGTACTACCACGCCCAGGCGATCTCCACATCCCTAAATGCCTATAAATACTCCTTTTTAACCCTAAATCATACTCATCCAACTTCATACCACATCATCCAACTTCATTCATCGGAACGAAGCGACGTCGAGAGTTTTCATTGGATTGATCTGGATTCCATCTCGTGATCGGTTTAACGTTCTTGACTTGTTTTGATTACCATTTGTACTATGATGATTTCCATGCACGTTAGGTGTTAGTTGAATTGAATTGTCTTATTACTCGAATCATGAGCTAAACCTTGGGTTAGGATTGTGATGTAGTCGGATGAATGTATTGATGTCACTTTTATGTTCTTGATCTAGTTTTGATTGTTTTGTGTTATGGTATGTGGTTATGCTTAATGCTTCGACAAATTGATCATTTGTTGTATGATCCATGATATGATTTGACTCCGAAAGGATAGTTTCGTATCGAGAACTCGACCACATACCCACACATTGAATGCGAGATGGAGAGATCCCTTACGTGACATGCGAGATACGTTAGGAACCCACAAACTTCATGCTCACCATAACGCGGCGGCCTCTTACCGAGAGGTGTTAAAGGAGGTGTTTAGTTTGACATAGTCTAGGGCTCGAGAGAGTGTAGATTACACCTTAGGGATCCATCTATAACCACGAGTCATGATTAGTTAGTGAAACGACATAGTGACTAGATATAATCGAAAGACGAAGTCGCAACCCTACCTTTTAACATATCTAAAACTCCGATCTTTGATATTTGTATGAGTTTGATTTTGATTAGCTTAGTTTAGTTAGTAGAACTCTTAGTGTCATGTAACAACTCATCACGTTTTGATTGTTTAACCCAAGAAATACTATTCATACTTGCTACGACACGTACGCATGGCATTGATGCAATCACTATCTTTGAGGGCTTCTTCAATAATCTTAGGTTTTATTTCAAAAATGAAGCATGGAGACAAGCACTCTGTTGCTGTAGCCCTTCTAGTCCTTACTGGATCATTTACATCACCTATGATGTACACAACTGGATGATCTTCCGTTCATTGTCTTCTCTTTCTTGCATCATCCTCAGCTGCCATTTGCTCTGCTGTATGTAATTCTACAGTTTGTTGAGGCTCTAATGCAGGTTTGATTGTAGTTTGGATTCGTTAATAATTGGTTTGATTGTAATATAAGGGTCTCTTATATTACGTTCTCTAGAATATTGATTACCAAAAGTGAATGTAATCAACCTAACCAAACTAACCTAACATATCAAAAGAGAATGTATATGCCAAACTAATAAGATTCAATCAAATAAGGAACAAACCAAACATGAAACAATAGAAAAAGATATTTTTTTTATCAATTCACATGCAAAAAATTCTAATCATGTAATGACCAAAAGAGAATGTATCAAAACTTGATAAGTTGCTACAAATATGACCAAAAGAGAATGTATCAATACCTAGATCAACCTATAACAACATTTAAGTGACTAAGTTAAATGTAATCATAGAGCTAATCATGGTATAATCAATGTATAAAGTCATCTAGGTAGTCATTCTAGGTGAAATCTTGCATCAACTATGATAAAGATCCAACCTTTAGCATCAATCATGTATAAAACGAATCTAGTTTTGCTAATTTAGATAGATAATCTCATAATCCCATCACATAAACTTCATTATTAGGTTTCCTACTAATAGATCTACTCACTCATAGCGACGATAATCATTACAATTATCAATAAACATGCAAACATCATTATTAAACTAAAAAGAATAGAGAAAACGTGATACTTATTGTAAATAGACAATCTTCAATGGTTACAACTCAAATTCGAAGTAGTCTAAGCGTAAACACCTTGATCCAATCTCCAAAGTGGCAAAAGAAAATATGAAAGATGAAAAATTGATCTAATCTAAACAGTCCCACCATCAAAGACGGCCAGAAATCTTCCCTAAGAAAGGATACAAAACGTGGCATTTACGAAAAAACTAATAACCCTAATAAAAAGGGAGAAAAACCCTAGTAAAATAATGTTTGTCATGGGTGTGACCATCGTGGTCTTCGAAAACTCAGTGTAAGCAGTGTCACGGGCATGACGGATGTTGTCACGACCGTGACACACCCTAAAATGGCCGAAAACAACATGTTTTCGCTCCGAACTCCGTCTTGATCAATGTTATACCTTATATAGCCCTTACGTCATCATAAAACACTTCAAATGACATCGTTTTCACCTTCAAATGGCCTCGAATCATCATCTATGCATCTTATTACTTTTATGGATCATGTATGCTCAAAATAGCCTCGAACGCGTCAGTTTAGTTCCCAAATAGCTCCAAACATCTTTGAACATCAATGTCATCATCTAATGCACGTGAGCTTCATCAGAAATCATCAAATTCATCTTCAAGGATCACCAAATCATTACACTTCATCTCGATCATCTTCAAGCCTTTTCCATCCTATTTCACGAATTGCCAAAAGCCGTTTCTCGGTCAGATCTATAATAGAAACACACAAACAGTAGTATCCAAGCTCCAAACATAAATTAAACTAAAAACACAAAATAAAAGACTCGAACACAATAAGCAAAAAGTTTAACACAAATAAAACGTGAGTGTTTTTACACTCATTATTGTTCTTCTTTGTCCTGTTCATCATTCTTGTCAACATACTGATGCATGTGTGAACATACATCATTTTCATAATCATAGTGATGTGTGTGTAAATACACATAATTTGTTGACGTAAACTTAGTGTTTTGTTGTGTTTAAATCCTCTATATTGTACTTTTAGTTTAGTTTGCGTCTTTGGATTTGGATACTGCTGTTTCTTTGTTTTTGTGGCAGATTTGGTCATATGAAGATGTGAATGAGTCGTTCAATTGATTATGAAAGGTCATTACAAGTGATGATGTAAAGATGAAGCTTTGAGCGTTATCATGGACGTGATTTAAAGTTGTTTTGTCGATCCAAGATGAAGATTTAATGCGTTAATCACTTATGGATACGTTCGTGATCATTTGGCGATGTTTCGATGCTAAATGGATGTGTTTCTGAGCTGTAACGACCAAGATTTTCCATTGTAACGATCATTACAGCAATTGGGGGTCATCTCTGGAGGTCAAAGCTGTGTAACGACCCTTACACTTAAGTGTCACGGTCGTTACAGCCCTGCATCGCAATTTCTGGAGGATTAATTTGTGTAACGACTGCTACATGGGGCCTGCAACGACCGTTACACAGGTTATTATGCCAGATTTGTTTGTTTTACTTAAATTTCGGATTTGTTTTCGGTTTTTCTATAAATACCCATGTATTTTAGTTTAGGGAGTTTGTTAGAGATAGTTTTGTAGAGTTTCATTCGTTCGTCATCTGCTTAAAAACCTTAGATTAGAAATCCTCGATCTCTTTGCTTGTTGACATTGGACCAAGGTGTAGAGAATTGGATGTCATTATTTTGACATCGAATCTCTTCTATACAGCGCTATATTGTCTTTTTATCCCTCTTGAACTTTATTTGATAGATGATGATGCACGATTGTGTGATGTGTGTGACGATGTTCATGATCATGAGTGAATAGTTGCTTTGTAGGGAAATGTTAATGAAATTCTAGCTATGTTGGATCATGAGATGAAATAAATCACCTAAACCAGTTCCATATATGTTGATTGATGCATGGAATTTGAATTTAATCAATAATATGTTAATCAATTAGTTTGGCCAACTATTGATATTGTAACCTAGCTATTTATGGTGATAACTGGTTAAGTTGGTAGAAAATAACTTTTATGATTTAAGCTCATTGTCATGATGTTATGATTGATTGCATGTGAACATAATAGTTTAAGCTTATTGCTATTAATGTTCATGTTTCGTGAATTCTTTTACTTTGAATCAATTTATTTTTAGAATATAATTAAAGTGTGAGTAAGCCTATTATTATTTTAGTTTGATCGTCTTGCGATGGGTGTGTCAAATAGTTCCTTGTTTGTGTCGATTTTAGTCTGTGTCAAAAAAATTATTTTTGTCTGTTTTGATCATTACTTAGCTCTAATAATTTTTTTAATTTATTAATTTCCCAAAAAAATCTCTGAATATTAAATTATTCTGATTTTTCAAAATTTTTAGTATTTTTGAATTATATGAAATTGAGAAGTGGTAGGATTACAAATAGCCAAGTTCGAAAAATTATGAGTAAAGTCGAAACAATACAACTAGAACATTCTATTCCAATCTCAAACTCTACACCTTATTCCTCATCCTCTAGTATCAGCAATCGATATAATTTTTGCCCAATTGAATTCGCAAATTTAGATATGGTAAACAATCAAGCCAACATTCCTCTAAATAATCAGAATAATCAGAATGCTCAAAATGTTTAAGAACCTCAAATTGATAATAGCATATTGGGAGAGTTAGTTGAATATGATGATACAAATGGACCTCCATTGTGTATAGTGCTTCCTAATGTTCAAGAAAATTTCAAACTTAATTATAGATTTTTACATAAATTACCATCTTTTCATGGTTTTCCTGGTGAGGATCCCCATCGGCATTTAAATGAATTTAGGGTAGTTTTTGTCAACATGAAACTACAAGGAGTAACTGACAAAGTCATTAAGTTTAGAGCTTTCCCATTTAGTGTCCAAGATGTAGCTAAAAATTGGCTCTATGATTTACTTAAGGGAACAGTAAATACGTGGGGGCAGTTGAAATCCCTATTTTTCGATAGATATTTTCCCACCTCTAAAATCGCGACTATTCAGAAGCAGATCTGCTCTATGAGACAAAAAAAAGGGGGAATTATTACACGAGTATTGGGAACATTTTAAACGTCTATGCTCAACCTGTCCAAATCATCAATTCTTAGAAAATCTTCTCATATGATACTTTTATCAAGGACTCTTTGCAGCAAAAAAAGGATTGGTCGATGCAGCATATGGGGTGATCTTCAAGACAAACAACCACGAGTTGCAAGTCAAATACTTGAAAAGATGGCCTCCAATTCTCAAGATTTTAATCGCGATGATAAACATTCTCGTGATGCCCAAGAAATATCCTCGTTTCCTAATTTTGCTGATAAAAAGCTTGATCAATTAAGTGATTTTCTTACTAAAGTTCTAAGTACAAATAATAACATTCCTCAAGTAAAAGCTTGTGGAATTTCTTATAATGAAGGGTATCCAACTGATTCTTGTGCTATGTTACAAAAAGAGCAAGCTAATGCTTTGGGATTTCCAGGCCCACCAAGTCAACCAAAACAGCATCTGTGGAACTATAATGTAGATTAGCCTTGGAGGAATCATCCAAATTTTCGTTGGGAATGTCAAATAATGCACCTTATGTTCCCTAATAACAAAAATTTTCTCCTGCATTTTATCAGGTGCCACAGAATAATTTTTCAACTAATCAGGGAAATTCAGGTGGAATGTCACTTGAAGATATGGTTAAATCCATTGCAGCACCTCAAATGACTATGCAAAAGGAAATTCATGTTGTGCCTAAGAAAACAGCACTTACTGTCACAGAGAAAAATAATGGTGAAATGATCGCCACTAGAATTCCAAATGACAGGAGAGTATGCATTGATTATCGTAAATTAAATTCAACAACTAGAAAGGATCATTTTCCGTTAAATTCAATAAATTTAATTAAATTTATTTTTAATGATAATTTTAAGACTGTCTTTGATACTTTGAAAAAAAAAAATGGTTTCTACTCCTATTATTCGACCCCCTGATTGGAATTATCCATTTGAAATTATATGTGATGCTAGCGACAAAGTTGTGGGGACTATTCTTGGTCAAAAAATGGATAGAGTACCATACGTAACATCCAAGACCCTTGATGAGGCTCAATATAATTATACTACTACTGAGCAAGAGCTTTATTCAGTTATTTTTGCCTTAGAAAAATTTCGTTCATATTTATTGGGCACAAAAGTAATTGTTTTCTCTGATAATGCTGCTCTAAAAATCTCATAAAGAAGAAAGAATCGAAACCTCGTCTTTTGAGATAGAGATTACAGCCAAGAAGGGTGCCGAGAACTATGTTGCTGATCATTTATCGCATATAACAAATACTCAAGAGTCTATCCCAATTTCTGAATTATTTCCGGATGAGTTTTTATACTCTACACATGGCTACGCTCCTTGATATGCTGATCTTGTAAAATTATCTAGTTACCAAGAAGCTATCAAGTGACCTTCCGAGACATAAGAAAAACAAGATTAAGAGTGATGCGAAATATTATTCTTGGGACGATCCAATTTTGGTGAAATTCTGTGCTGATGTAGTAATTAGACGCTGTATACCTGATCATGAAATTAATTCAGTTCTACAGTACTGTTAATCCTATAATGTTGGTGGACATTTTTGAGTGAGAGAAACAGCTTACAAAATTTTATCATGTGGATTTTATTGGCCATCCTTGAATAAGGATGTGTATAAGTTTGTAAAGAGTTGTGAGCAATGTCAAAAAACTGACAAAATAACTAAAAGAGATGAAATGCCTTAAAAATACATCCTACCATGTGAATTATTTGATATATGGGGTATTGATTTTATGGGGTCATTTTCGAACTTAAAAGGTTATAGCTATATTTTGCTGACAGTTGATTACGTTTCTAAATGGGTGAAAGCTATTCCAACAAGAATGGATGATGCTAAAGTGGTGATCGAATTTATGAGAAATTATATTTTTAAAAGGTTTGGCATACCCAAGGCTATTATTAGCGATAAGGGAACTCACTTTTACAATAAGTTGATTGACACCCTTTTGAAAAAAAATAATGTTTAGCATAGAATTTCCACAACTTATCACCCACAGACGAGCGGACAAGGTGAAGTCTCCAATCGAGAGATTAAAAATATTTTGAAGAAAATAATCAATCCCAAAAGGAAAGATTGGAGCAATAAATTAAATGATGCTTTATGGTTATACCGCACATCGTATAAAATTCCAATAGGGATGTCTCCCTATAGATTTGTTTATGGAAAAGCATGTCACCTTCCTGTTGAAATTGAACATAAGGCGTAGTGGGTCATAAAAGAGACGAATCTGGAATATGGAGATTGTGCGAAAAACGAAAAACTCCAAATATCTGAGCTAGATGAATACGTCATCACACATATCAAAATGCGATGCTTTATAAAGAGAAATTCAATAAACTTCATGACGCAAATATTTCTCGAAAACATTTTGAAGTGAGCGATAAAGTTCTTCTTTATAACTCACGTTTGATATTATTTCCTGGGAAATTGAGATCTAGATGAAATGGATCATTTATTGTTAAGAAGGTTAATGAATATGGGACGGTTGAAATTGAGAGTGAAGATACCGAAAAAATCTTCAAAGTTAATGGTCATTGACATGTCCGTCATAATATGTGCAAATTATATCATAACTGTACCACATAAACATTAATAGGATATTAATAACTATAGTAGTGGCAAGCAGGGTCGAACCCAATAAGAAACGGGGATTAAAAATTAAATATTGTGATCTTATATAAAACAAATTACATAAATTAGGGGTTTTTTGATTTTGATGATAAAGAATAAAGAGTTAAACTAAGATAAAAAAGAAAAGTTGAAAAAGATAGAATATTCAAGGTTTATATATAACAGATATTAAATTGATGTAATTTTGAATCCTGTGGATTATGACTAAGTCATAGATTATATTTTTCTCTCCAATTCAATATTACACAATGTAGGTTGTAGCTAACTAAGCTAACATTAGAAACTAAAGTTGTAGCCAAATGAGAATGAGTTACACTAATATTAATTAATCTAGGCAAAATGAGAATATACCTTTCTTAATTAATATTGATCATAAATAATAATTCAACCCACTTTACTTAGTAAATAAATGAGAACGACTTACAAATAACTATTATGACATGGATAACTTTAATTATGCAAATGAGAATGACATAATTATAGTTTTGCTACAATGTTTTATCAAATGAGAATGATAATTGCAATAATGGAAATTATATAACCTCGAGTAGTTAATTCCAAGCTATACAATTTTTATCAATTAATTAAGATCAATCCATGCATAAAAATCATGTAATATAAAATTGAAGAAATTAAGATCTGTGTTTTAGCAGTCTCAATAATTCAATACCCACAATCATTAAAAATAAATATGAAACATTAAGCACACACCAATCTCAATCAATTTACTCTGGCATTGAAAACTGAAACTCGATCCATATCGATGAATAATTCATAAACAATCAACATTAACATCAACAACGAATTCAAATAAGTAATTGTAAACAAAGATTGAAAGATTCCCCTTGATTACAAACTATCTGAGATTGAAGTTACGTTGGGACGTTGATGATGCGCAACGGTCGTCACCTTTCTGTAGATGGCGGATGGATGTTGATGATTTCCTTTCTGAATGTGTAGGATCTCGTTTCCTAATTGAGACGGTTATCTCTCTCTTATCTCTGCTCAGAAATTGGACGGCGTTCTCTAAAAAAACCTCTCTGTGAAAAAAAAACCTCCTCTATTCTTTTAAGAAGTCGTATTTATGGAGAAAGAATGAAACTTGAAATTAACCAATCAGAAAAGATAAGCAGAAATATCTGATCCTTTACATGTAATACGACATGACCGATGTCACAAACCTTCAGATGACACGGCCTATGTCTACCATGAAAGTTCCCAGATTCTGAAGGAACACGGCCCGTGTCATATCAGTTGCCATCAACACGGGCCGTGTCACTTTGAGCATGACTCCGGTGCTTCAAGCTGTAAGGGTTGTGTTGTTTGATGCTCAATGACATAGCTCGTGTTGCTTAATGCATTTACAATAGCTTTATCATTTCAACCAAACTTTATCATATTCTTTTCCAAACGTCTTTGTACATATTCCGTGACTCTAAAACTTCTTCCAAATGACGGTTACATAAAAACGCGTCTTCCATCATCTATCTATAAGAAAAACAAAAAAATATGGCGGTATCCGACTCTAAAATAAAAACTAAACTAATATAAATAAAAACCACTCAAAACACAAACCAAACGCAGGTTATTAATGCTTAAAAATATGTGTTTTCGCACACATCAGTCATCGCCTTAAGCTCTTCTATGAGCTTAAAGATCCACCATGGATGGATGAAATTTCATTAGAAGTGGTGAGATGGACTTCAAAGGAAGCTTAAAAACGTTGAGCCAACGACGTTAAACAAGCGCGCTTCGTGGAAGGCAACCAATGTTTTTAAAGTTTTCACTAGTTTAGTTTTTACTTCGTTCATTTTTTTTTTTTATAAAATCGCACGATGGGTTTTGATCTACGAAAATTGCTGGAACACATAACAAATGATGTACTTTAAGTGTTTACAATGAGTTAGAAACAAAATGGACCAAATTGGAATTTTAAAAAAATCAAACGGGCTTATTTTTGGTCTATAATGACCGTTACAAGACCATGTAATAACCGTTACAGGAGGGCCGTAACGGTCATTACATAGCTTATGTCGTGCATTAAGCCTAAATTCCTCAGGTTTTCATCACATCCTCACTCTAAACGATCTCGGGCGCGAATTCCTCTCAACCATTTCACACCAACTCACATCAAAGATCTCCAAAATCATTCAATCTCACTTCTAAACCATCAAATGCACTTGCATCAACCTTTCATTTATCCGGAGACACTTTGATTCAAGTGGTCTCATCGATTTGATTTTGTGAAACCCTTGGTATGAAATCCTAATTTCTAGTCTGTTTTGATCGAATCAATACTCTACATACATAAATTCAACAACAAGAACGCGTTCCTTGCCTTGGTTTGAGTGAATTTGGCCGGTTTTGATTGTTTTATGCTATTTTCGTATAGGTGAAAAACCGGTGCCGTTCACTTTTGGCTTGGAAAGTTTTGGACAATTTAACATGTCAAATCCACCTCAACGAATAAAGATAATGGCTAAACGACCAAGGAGAGATCCAGATTTCTCTTCAAATCCACCAAATCCAGATCAAGTCGAGGATGAGGAGGAACAACTTATCCCTTATCCATTAACTCGTGAGATACCACGAGTTAATCGTTATCGGCTGAGGTTGCTGGAGAACAGGGCAATGCTACCCACACGATGGTTCGATTTGGATGACTTGAGGAGGATCGAGGTATGGAACGATGTGGAGAGGATGGGCAAGACACTTGGATAGGGTAAATTTCTCATATAGAAATAGAATTCAAACTCCAGTCTCACTTTGGAGGTCCTTAGCACGATCAACTTCTCATTCAAGGAGTTACCTCCAGAGGACCCTAAGGAGGAGGCTATTATATTCCAGCTGGCAGGTGAGCCTCGCTCTATGAATATGAACGATTTCTCTACAGCTTATGGTTTTAAGCTTGGGGGAGAGCGGGACATGCCTGGTGACTTTAAGAGTGACCAAAACACCTTCTGGGAAAGAATCACTGGTGATAGGGTGTTTGAACCTAAATATGCTAAAAGTACTCAACTTCGTAACCTAGCTATTCGTACTATGCATTCGTTTATAGCCAATACAATCTTAGGGACGGAGAATAGTCAGCCTTCAGTTTCAAAAAGGGAGTTGTGGATTTTGTATTGTATGCTCTATGGTCTTAATGACCAGTTTGCTGAATCTCGTGTTTGCACGGGAGCATTTATAGCACGCAGGCTGATGTATCACGCTATGACTACGAATGGAGGCATAGTTGTGGTATGCTTGATTACTCCCTTGGCAGAGTATTTCAAGGTTGATTTGAATGCTATTGAGGCAGATAGGCCCAGAGATCCCATTGACATCACCCTGCTAAAGAACTCCGGGATGCTGAAGAAAGGGGGAAGAGATTATTTTCTTTGCCAAAGAGATGCGCGTGAGCCTAAGAGACTTCTTCCACTTCTAGCACGTGAGCAGACTATGCGAGATCCCATGAATTAGGGATTACCGAGACTTCAGGCCGGGGAGCCTGCTCAAACTAGAGCTGTTTCACCATCACATCCACCAGCTGCACACCAAGGTGTTGAGATACTTGATGCTCCTGTTCCACCTGTTCATGAGCCTATTGACTATTCACAGTGCCAGCTGAGTTTCTGATTGCCTATTCTGGAGGCTACGAGCTGCAACAGCAGTACGAAAAGCCTCATTACTACTAGCCAGCTCCATCCAGCTCTCATTATGACTAGAGGCCTGCAATACAGAGGTTAGAAGGGAGTCCGAGAGCCATAGTAGAGGAGTAGCGACGCCAGGGAGAGCATATTGATTTGATGGACGAGCGTTCGTTAGATATGATGGCTACCCTTCAACGCATGGAAAAACGCCAGAGTGCTTTCTTCAACCAATTCCCTCAATGAAGCTGGTCGCCGCTACCACCATCAGCACCCATGCGATTACATATATTTTAGTCCTTGTTTTTCATGTGTATGTGTTTTAGGACTTAGTTTAGATTAGCTACGGGATGTGTGACTATTCATATATTTCATTTTTAGTCCAAGTCCAGTCTGTTGTGTCATTTACATTCCTAACACGAGTCAGTTAGTTTGCTTAGTCTGTTATTTTCGGCGTTTATGTCGATGTATGAAACTCATTTCATTTATTATATTCAATTAACTTTCGTATTATACGATTTAGTTTTCTTTCTTATAAAACCTAAATAATTCAAGGTTATTAATTTTTATTCAACAAAGTTCCTTATATTTAGTTAAAATATGAAAATTATTACGAAACTTCAGATTAATTAATTAAACCTCAATGAAAAATTAGAGGGTAATTATTTACAACAAAAAAAATAAAAAAATAAAAAATAAATAAAATAATAGTAAAAATGAAGCCAGTAAACCAACTTTAATTCAATCCATGAAGAAGAATTGTTAGTTTTTATTTAGGTTGGTTGCCACGATAGATATCTACTCACCATATATTTTATTCATGCAAAAATGAACCTCCATTGATAGTATTTTCTTTTTTCCATGTCTCTACACTTCTATATGTATGCTTTATCCTTCTTGTAGCCATTTTCCTGATTATTTCTTTTATATTGTGAGAGAGGGATAGTGGTTCATTAATATTTGTGCAATGTGAGTTTTGTTTAGACAGGAATGTCATCGCCACAACAAAATTCCGATGTTCCAAAATAAGGGCGGGAAATTCATGTGGGAAGAGTACAACGTTGGATGGAAGAAGAAGACGAGAACCATGCTGTAAACCCTGTACATCCATAGCCTCCACCACCTTCGTGCAGTTTCATTGCTCTCAATTCAAAGTTACAACAAATAGTAGGGGAACAACGAAACCTTAAGGAGGCACTTGAGCGGATTGAATAACAGATTGAGTGGCATAATTATACAATTGGTGTTATTCAACAACAATTGGAGTTTCAAGCTGGACCCGTGGATGATATAGTGAGAGCGATTTATAACTGGCATATGTTCCAAGGAGATTTTTCACCCAATTCTTGAACTTCACAGGTATATCTTGTCTTCTGTGCTTCTATCCTATTTATATTGAGGACAATGTACATTTCTAACTTGGGGGAGTGATTAGTTAGTCTAATTTCTTATTTTCATGTTGATTTTCTAAAATTTTAGAAAATAATATTAAAATATAAAAAAAATTGTTTTGTATTAAATCCATGGCTTGAGTAAAGTAAAATGATGATTTATGCCTTGATAATTATTACACTAATACATATAATTTGAATATCGTTTCTAAGGAAGTCATGAATCTTTGCTAACATCGTTTTATTGGATTCCTATGATATAACCTTTTCATGTGTAGATAGCGGTTTAGTGGTGCCTCGTACCGTAAAGAGACATTTTGTTTATTTTATTCTTCTTAAAAAGAAAAATAAAATAAAAACAAAAAAGAAAGAAAAAAGAAAAGAAAAAAGAAACGAAAAGAAAAAAAGTAAAAAAACCTCCATGTTCCCCTTTTATGCTATCTTCTCACTTATCCACCGATTATAGGAGGGATGGTGTGGATTTTTAAAAAAAAAAAAAAAAAAAAAAAGAAGAGAAAAACAAAAACATTTTTGTTTATAAAGCACCCGTCTTCCATGGTGACCCTTATGCTATTTTTGGTTGTTGTAGAGTATTCTGTACCTACTCATTATTAACAAAAAGGGGGGAGAAAAATTGCCAAAACAATTTAAAACAAGTAAAAAGCTACAAAAGTAACACGTCCCTTACCTCGGTAATAAAAATTACCATCAACGGATAAAAGGGGGGGACGTGGTATTCAATAAGATGAGCTTGGAAGAAAAAAAAGATACATATTCTGTAGGAAATCTAGACCTCCTTCGATACCTTGATGGCTTTGGGAACAACCCATGTCGGACGCATTTCTGACCGAGAGGAAGTAACGGAGTGGAATAAATGAATTCTGAAATTGAATTTGGAAAATGTTTTGTCTTGCTACATCTCAGGAATATCTGATAGGTGTGAAGGACCATGAGAGGAGATGATTTAAGAGGTAGTTTATGTGGTGTGAATAGAGATAAAGGGCGACTTTGTGATGAATGTTCCTTCAACATGTGTTATGTGTTATTAATTTTAGGCATTCTGATTATTTTGATGCTCATGCTATGGGAGGTTTTAAGCCTTGTTAGTTTTTCAATTTCAAGTTGAATCTTTGTTTTATTTTTAGCTTTTCTTAGGGATAAGCAAAGGTTTAGTTTGGGGAAATTTGATGTGTGTGTAAATACACATAATTTATTGACGTAAACTTAGTGTTTTGTTGTGTTTGAGTCCTTTATATTGTACTTTTAGTTTAGTTTGCCTCTTTGGACTTGGATACTGTTGTTCCTTTGTTTTCATAGCAGATTTGGTCGTATGAAGATGCGAATGAGTTGTTGAGTTGATTATGGAAGGTCATTACAAGTGATGATGCAAAGATGAAGCTTTGAACGTTATCTTGGACGTGATTTAAAAGCTGTTTTGTTGATTCAAGATGAAGATTTAATGCATTAATCACTTGTGGATACGTTCGTGATCATTTGGTGATGTTTCGATGCTAAATGGATGTGTTTCTCAACTGTAACGACCAAACCTTTCCATTGTAACGACCATTTCACCGTTTGGAGATCATGCCTGGAGGTCAAAGCAGTGTAACGACCATTACACTTAAGTGTCTGATGCGTGCCGTCGCAAGCATGTCAAATTAATATTTATAAGCACCCACTTCACTCTATAAATATGAGTTTAAAATGTAGTAGTGGAAGTAGGGGTCGA
>JAOVYX010015971.1:0-26070 GCA_035668315.1 Drosera spatulata | reverse complement strand
CTTTCAAAATAGACTGTAGAATACAACCAGTGTGTGTTGTACGAGAGAAGTTTATCTCCTACTTAAATTTGACTCTGACATTGCTCAAAGGAACGGTATACTCTTACTTTGCTCTGTAGTTTTTACTGTGAAGCAGGGTCTCAGGACAAAGTGTGACTATACCTGTTGGTATGCCACACGAAATAATGTTCTGCATGATCTCGTGATTCTCATAAGCTCCTTTATATCTCATGTATATGGTGTTGTGGCTGCAGCATGAAGAAGGGAATCTGGAGGAAGTCAATTCCCAAGGGTCTGAAAATGAAAAAGTTCATTGAAGGACCCGATGGGACATTGGTTCATGATAGTTCTTATGTGGGTGAAGATGCCTGGGATGACAATCTTGATGTTCCTTCCAAAAACTCGAAAGACATTATACAAAGCAGTGATGGTTTAACTGTTGAAAAGAAGAAGGCTACAACGGAAGAACCAGAAGTTGCTGGTTAGTTTTTGTGTCTTCTTTGAGATTCATATTTTCATGGTGGAAGGTTAATTGTTTTGTCTACGCTATTTTGCTTTGTATCCGGGGGATGGCCTCTTGGCATGCTACCAATAAATAATAAAAAATAAGAATGCTCATACTTCTCACTGTGTTATCTTGAGCACTACTATTCGAAATTTCTCTGATGATCAGAGTAGCTATTGGATTCAGCTTCAGGATTTTTCTCCTGGGAGGTGGGAACTAGAGATTATAGGTGCTTAGGCACAAAAGATGATGATAGTTTGTACATTTGTGTGCAGAGATTTTAGTAAAATCGGGGTTACCCAACATTCTCTAACTTATTGACTTTATTTTTCCTTTTTGTATGTTGGAAGCTCCTGGTCAAGCAGCCAACAGTACTTGGCGTGAAAGGCTTCGTGCATGGGAGGCAATACTGCACAAGGAAAAGGTTGCTGAGCATTTAGACTCCTTAAGATCTAGATATGCTGTGGAATTTGATATGAAAGAGATTGAAGACAGTCTTCGTAAAGATGTATTGGAAAAGGCCTCAGCTGCACATGGGGGTAGAGCATTATGGATATCTAAACGATGGTGGCGCTATCGTCCTAAACTCCCATACACATATCTGCTTCAGAAGCTTGATAGTTGTGAGGTGAGCACTGTATTATATGCTATTGGTTGAAGCTTGATAGTTTCTATGTGAGCAATGTATTATGTGCTATTGATTATTCTTCTACTATCTGAATGGGATGCATATTAATGTCAGTGTGCGGTTATTGGAAATGCATACTTCGTGGTGGGATTTATTAGTACGTGATTAGCAACAACAAAAATCCAAACCTTTATCTTGGCGCATTATGTGAGGTTGGCCATAGATTGGACAAGACCATTAAATACGTTACGTGATTGTCCATGGAAATTTCATATAATATATGATACATTAACAATTGCACCTCCTGATTCTACGTTTATCTAGCTCAGTGTACCCTAATGGGTCCCTTGCATCTAGCGAAAATTACAACAACAACTAGGTATCCCGTTATGGACATGTCTGGGGAGGGCAGGATGTTCGCAATCTTACTCTTGTTGTGAACAACAGAAAGACTGTTCCTAATGCCCTCACAAATCTAGCGGAAATTAGATAAGAGTTATTTTTAGCGAGTCCTTCACAGTTAGATGATCTTCTTTGATAATTCGTCCAATCCTAAGCAGAGATTCAACTTGAAGAGAGACAGCTATACTCTTTGATGTTATTGACAGCAAATTATCTACTGACTAAAACTTGTAGAAAATTATAGGGGCTGTGCTCAGGTAGATAGAACATATCATTTTATGCGTGCAGAAGTTTTTCAGGGGAGTCGATCATGCAATAATCGGAAATTGTTCTTATTGAGATGTTTTCTTTACTTCTATGATTGTAGGTTGGCATGATGATTAGTTTGTTTTAATTTGAGTGTCCATTTAGAAAACGGCCTGAACTTATGCTTCATGCTTGTTATTTGCATTTCCTGATCTGTTGAACTTATACATGATTTTGTTATCTTTTTCAGGTTGCTGCTGTTGTTTTGACTGAGGACATGAAGAGGTTGTATGTCACTATGAAGGAAGGCTTTCCTTTGGAATACATTGTGTGTCTTGCTTCTCAATGTGCTTTCTGTGCTCTTTGATCAGCATCCTTCTTGCTATTAATATTTTTCCTTCTCATACTTTGTATGCAGGTTGACATTCCCCTGGACCCATACTTGTTCGAAGCTATTTCACATTCTGGGGCAGAAGTAGATCTTCTTCAGAGACGGCAAATTTATTACTTCTTCCGTGCTGCCATTGCACTGTTACCTGGGATTCTGATTTTATGTTTAATAAGACAGTCACTTATCCTTGTATTCATTACTACGAAAAAATATCTCGCAAAGTTTTATACCCAACTCTTCGATATGGTCCATATTGAAAATCTGATATTGGTTGGTTCATCTCTTCCTTGAATACAATGTCATGGAGTCTTAGACCAATTTTCTGGTTTTATTTGTCTTATTTACCTTGGTCTTCTTTGTAGCCTGAAGGTGAACCTGGTGGAACAAAAACAATTTCTGAGGAAGTCATATTGGGAGGTGATATTTGGGACCTCCTAGATGAGTTAATGATCTACATGGAAGATCCAATGAAGTACTATGATAGAAGTGTGTCGTTCGTTAGGGTAATCCGTTGTTTTTGATGGATAGTCACGTATACTGCCTCATTTTCTTTTTTGCAAATTCAGCCACATGTGTCGTTTGCTGGATGAAGATGCTCCCCTTTATCTGAATGACAGGGTGTTCTTCTTTGCGGACCTCCTGGGACAGGCAAAACTATGTTGGCACGAACACTGGCTAAAGAAAGTGGATTGCCTTTTGTGTTTGCTTCCGCTGCGGAGTTCACCGAGGAAGATGGAGTGAGGAAAATTTATAAGCTGTTTTCTGATGCTAGGAGAAATGTGAGATCCTATATTTCTCAGCAGTGGCTCATAGTTCCTGATTTGATTTTTCAGTTCCTCCATGTGATTTCTTATGGGTTTCTCCTTTTTGGCTAAAACTTAAAAAATGGGAACTAAACCTTGCCGTAAGCTTCTGCATGAGGACAAAATGGATAGTTTGTTCTTCAAGCCAAACTTAAGATTTACACAATGGCCCAAACTATGTATGGAAGCATTGGATGTGGAAATAACTTCACCTAGGAAAGAAGATATGTGTTCTGATCATACCAAGGAAATAATCTCATTTCTAGAAGCACCCGAATATATTCCTCTTCAACTTTACCAAGCTAATCATTTTACCCTACTTACTTTCATCACCATAAATCTGGTTATTTTTGTATGTTCGTCGTGGACTTGGTTTCAGATGTTAAGCTGATTCATGTGCTTCGTGTAGGCTCCTTCCTTTGTCTTTGTGGATGAGATAGATGCAATTGCTGGAAAGAATGCAATGAAAGATGCATTTAGAAGGTCATCATTCAAAACTTTGCTTGCTCAGTTGGACGGAGAGTAAGCATTTTGACACCACCTCTTGTATCCTTTCACATTTTAAATTCTCTGCAGCGTTTTGTGGTAGCCAGAGAGAAATCTCCCTTATTGTTATTACTATTCAATGGAAAATCACTCATGCCCTTTCATTACACCAATAGTCCCCTTATATGGAAGACTCTAGATGGCAGTTAAGATCTAAGGCTCAGAATGAGTCCTTGATTGATGGCTGGGATCAAGCCAGCTGTCATCAGCTCCTAACAACCAAGCAACGACTTAACTACTTCCTAACAGAAACAACTACTAACAACAACTAACAGCTAACTTGCAATGCCAGCTGTCACCAGCTGCATAACTACCACCAGCAACCAACTCTAACAGACTCCTTACTCCAGAACCAGCCTTCAACCAAGGTCACCTCACGTTGTCTCGGTGTCCTTTCATAATTTTAAAATATTAAGTTCATAATTTTCTTTCTCCTTTTGGGAAGGAATTAATTTTTTGTTCAACCGTACAATTTATTTTAGGAGAAGGGAGTCTAACGTATGAACTCTTAAGCTTATACACTCTACTTGAGTCCAATGGTGCACACCCAATCTTGCAAAGGTGCGGTAAAGATTTAAGTCTAAAACATTAAAGAAAATTTAAAACTTAACTATTTAGTAAGATTTCATGACTTGTATTTTTTATTTTCACGCTTTAATTTCAATCACATGATTTTCAAGTTTGCATAGGAACCATTAGATTTAGGTATTGATGCACTTCAAGAAATGTTTTGTGTGATGACACATAATTCAGGTCCTTTTTATATTGAATCGTGGATTTTCCCTTCCTAATGTCCCTTATTCTGCCTTTTTCTTTTTCAGAATATTTTTGGGAACTTCATAATTGACAGCTTTTTCTAATTCAGGAAAGAAGACACAGGCTTTGATCGGTATTCTCCGAGACAGGCTGTGATTTTCATATGTGCAACTAATAGGCCATCTGAGTTAGATTTGGAACTTGTATGTCCTGGTCGTATTGACCGACGTGTGTACCTCGGGTTGCCAAATGCTGAACAGCGAGTGAAAATATTTGGACTACACAGTGCAGACAAGTTAGCTGAGGATGTTGATTTTGAAAAGGTTGCTCGTCGGCCATGATTTCTTTGCGATTTGTGCTCTTTTGGTTCTTATCATGACTTTGATATTCCACGCACCCACCAAATTGGGCCTATATAAATATAGAACTTGTATTTGTGAGATTTCTTATGCGGAATTCTGGCTTCTGACAAATAATTAGCATTATACAGTACAACACCCGGATATTTCATACACCAGAATTACAATATAATTGGTGTACTCTTTGATGCTGATTTGTTTAACTCAACTAGCTTGACCCTTGAGACGGTATGCCCATTAACACCAAAGATGCACCCTGTCAATTATGTCTTTAGTATGGCAACTTATGGTAAAGAAACTTGTGTTCTATAACTTAGCATTCATGAATGGAACCACTTTGATTTTGGTTATTTAAGTTTGAATATACATTCAGCAATGCTGAATTTGTATAATCCTATTTGAAACGAAACGATATTTTTCTCATTTCTTTCTTGTCTCTTGTAAAAGGATTCTGGCTACCAATAATAAGGATAACACTATTGAAAACATTTCTGCGTCCATGGAAGAATCTACATTGAAATATGGCATGATCATGCGAGGTGCTCTGATTTATAGATCTGCATCGTTTTAGGTAGACTTTGAATTTCCAAGGCAGTACAATGAGTATGATGTATATTTGTGCAGGTTGTCTTTCGCACTGTTGGCTATTCAGGAGCTGATATTCGGAATCTTGTCAATGAATCAAGATTAATGGCTGTAAGTTCAGTATTCCATGTCTCAAGTTCTCAACTTTGTCATTGCACAATCTTATTGGACACATGTTTACTAGGCTGCTGATTATGGGGGTTTTAAAACCTTAATTTGAATGCTTATATCTGGGTCAGGTCTATTTTAGTCTAGATATTGAATTTTCGCATCGGAGAATGTTTCTTTTCAGCGACAAGGCAACTATGGAATACGTAAAACAGATCCTTGTGATTTGAATTATTTTGCTTTTTCTTCTTGAGTTTGAGATTTGAGTTGAAACCTCAGCCTATGTACCTGCAGATGAGAAACGGGCATAGAATGATCACGCAACAAGACATTATTGACGTCTTAGACAAAGAGTTGCTGGAGGGTATGCAGATGCTTCTCACCGATGAGGAGCAACAGATGTGCGAGTTAAATGTATGTCTTAACTGTTATTTTGGTACATGTCGAACGTAATTGAACAATATAATCCCATTTTCGATTCTTTGACAGGTGCCCTCCGAAATAAGGAGACTGCTTGCTGTACATGAAGCTGGCCATATCCTTTTAGCACATCTTTTTCCTAAATTTGATAATCATGCCTTTTCACAACTCCTTCCTGGCGGAAAGGTATTACTTCTAGTTATGTAGTTGGGCATCCATTATCCTGTTGAGTTCTCTCTATCTGTGCATATATTGCTTTCAATTGAAATTCTTTTACTCGGAGTAGGAAACTGCAATGTCGGTTTTCTATCCAAGAGAAGAAGCCTTGAATCGAGGTTATACAACCGTTGGATACATGATGATGCAAATGGTCGTAGCTCACGGAGGACGGTGTTCAGAACAGCTTGTGTTTGGTGATGACATTACAGATGGAGGAAATGATGACCTATTAAAGCTTACACAGGTGGATAATCACTCTTTTGATGCTTTTACTGCTAATTTGTACTTCAAAACTTCTTACCATACCAAGATTTTCCCTTTTTTTGAAGTTGTTTTCATTTACTTGGTAATCTTGCTTCTGGTTCTTTCATATCTGATGCAGCATGTTTACAATGTGCGAAACTAATCTAGGTTATATTCTTGTATGCATAATTGCATATGTCTGTAGCCATACTTGAGCAGTGAGCTGAACTAATAGGTTGAGTGGGGGGCATTCAGCATTAATAAACGATGGTTCTCTTGTAGGCTTGGCAGTGTGTTCGGACATCACACCATGTTTTATCTGTGATGAGCATGAAAGATTACTTGAGGCGCTAATTGTCAGTGGAAATCATGAGACGATTTGAATCCTTCAATCCCATTAGGATGTGAATAAGTTGGTGGACAATGGACGTGCTGTGGGGTCCATGCTTAATGTGATGGAATAGTTTTACCATGGTCATGATGTTTATTTATTTTCCTCCTTTCTTGGGTTCTGGTTTTGCTTGTTTTCCTCTTGTTGAGTGTTGGTGGTAAGGGACTGGTGGAAGGAGTCAGAGGGGTTGGGGTGTTTGATTGTGGCAAAGCAAGAAGAGGCATATTTTTGTAGCACATGCTGTGTTTGGAACTTGTAGCCCTATTATGGTTTCCTTTCATTTCTTGATTTGTACTAATTTTTTGCTTGCTTTGCTTTATTTCTTCTTTTCCTCGCTTTTTAGATCGCTAGGGAGATGGTTATTCGCCCAAGAAATGATAGACTGGGTGCTGCTGTTTTGACAAAGAGAATTGCAGGTTTAAATCAATCTCTCAATGTAGATGGCAAACCATCTATTAAATACAAGGTATCGTCATGCTCATAACCAGGCAAAATTGCCGAATCTTTTATCTTTATAGTTTATTTGTTGAAACTTACAACCATTTTTATTTTATTTTTTATCTCAGTGGGATGACCCGTATGTAATTCGCTCCAAAATGAGCTATGAGGTATCGGAGCTGTTTGTACGTGAAATGACGCGGGTAATTTTATAATCTTATTACTTTGGTACCATGAACTTGATTTCAGGGTACTGAGAAATGCATTTTTGTCAACATAAGGAACTATCGTCTTTCTTGATACGCCGATCAAGATAGCATGAAATCCCGATTATTCACCTGCACGCTTGTTCCAGTTCTTAGCACGTCTACTTTTTTTATCAGGAGAGCAGAGTTCATTAATTCTTTAACCATAGGGGTAAAGTTTGTCAGCGTAGATACGAAGTAAAGAATAAAGACAACGAGGCATAGCTTAAAAGATGCTACCATGTGATTGGCTAAAGCCAAAACGAGATCATTGATGGTCCCTGATAACCGAATCATACCCCACACCTCGCAATAGATGGACCCCCTAATAGATGGCATGCAAGCGGTATGTTTTTGTAGATATCGTTGGCAGTTCACCAGGAAATTACATAGATTCAATGTCCAGACGTCCAGTGGAAGCTTAAATGCCAGAAGCACCTAAGCAATTGAGAAGGATGAGATTCATTCACAGTGCTTATCTGGAACAAAGGGAAGAATCGATGAGTGAACTTCAGAAGGAAGAAGTTCAAAAGTTTGGCTATCACTGTTTGGAACTTGATTGACTCATCAAACTCAAAGTAAACCATAAAAGAACTTGTTGAGATATATCTGATACGGGATGGGAATGACGAAGTTTTTGCTAGTTAGTCAAAGTCAACTCCCTCGGGTTCCTTTATTTTATTTATTTATTTTTTTATAATAATTGTAGTTGTTGTCATAATTTATTTATTATTTATTTATTCATATTCATTCATTACTTAGATTATTTTTTGCGTTGATTTGAATCTTTGGAACTATGCATCTGTTTTAAATGCCTATGCTTTGCACAATACATCCAAGTGTTCATGCGAATGTAGATTTTCTTTCCCGTTACATATAGAATGTATGACAATGTGATGGATTCTGGTGCCTATTACAGTATATCGAAGAGACAGAGGAATTGGCAATGAAAGGTTTGAAGGATAATAGACATATCTTGGATGCAATAGCATTGAAACTCTTTGAAAAGTGCCGGATAACCGGGCTGGTAAGTGGGGTTGATTCCTGTTTAAGTTCATTGCTTGTGGATTTATCTTTTGATCTTTTCCAAGATGTTGTATTTTTTGTGCGAAGGAGTAATGGTTATTGTTAGAATATTGTGTTTCCGAGTTGATATATATATAGGGTTTTGCAGTGTTGGGTATTAATTTCCTCTAATATATTATTTGCCTAGATGACGTTATGTTCCTCTAATATATTGTTTTGTTGCTTGTGGTTTTGATCTTCTCTTGCACCCATGTACAGGAAGTTGAAGAGATTATGAATGGACTCTCTCCGATTATGTTTGAAGACTTCACCGTATCATACAAGATAGATTTTGATCAGGTACCACTGGCTGTGCCAGGATCTTTTTGTCATTGTCAACATTTTTCTAGCTAACTTCACTTTTTTCCCTTTTTTTTCCATTTCCTTGTAAAATGACAATTTCAAAAACAAACCACCCAAATAATCAAGTACAAGGTCTGAGGATGACAATATGTACATAACTTTACCCCTATTGTCATCACGAGAGGTTGTTTCATAATGCCTTTAAGGAGTGTCGAATCCTGGACTATATGGTTCATGAAATGACATCTAAGATATACCTCCCTGAAATTTACTGCAATGCACACTCTATGTATAACACTATCTGCGTCGAATGATGTTGAATGTCCCGCAACGGAACCCAAACTTTATCACGACAAAATGCACCTATATAATATGATAAAAAAATGCACCTATATAATGGTTGCATAGACTTTGGCTAGGAGGGAGTATAGTTTTGTATGCTACAGAATCTGGAAAAGGCTGTGTTCAATTTTAATGAGGTTGGTCTGATTTGGTCTTTGGTGGATGTTGATAATAGGAGTATCAAACTGATAGGTTGATGATATCATTTGAGGGATGAAGCACAGCGTTTGGGTTGAGAGTCTGGTTATTTTTTCATCAGGTCAAGTTCACATCTGTTCCATGGTTGTTTTAACAATCCCACGAGCTTTTTAACACCGCACCCAACAGCGAAGTAGATAATATACAGTGCCCTAGGTCTATGTGTCTGCCATCCACGAGTTTCGGGTCTTGAATTTTCAGGAGGTTAGCCGTGGAGGTTAAGTTTTGTTAACAAGTCTTGGAGCTGTTCATTCTTGTCAAATGGCTTTCACAATTTCATGGTATTGGTTATAATATTCAGGAAGGAGAAGGAGCCCCTTCAAACATTGAGGGACAGAGTTCTGGTTTTCGGAGGTACAATGGGAGACCTGCTCCTCGAGAGCTGGATGTGTATCCTGCACCACTTCACAGATGCTGAACAATCCCAAAGTCCTTCCCGGGTACACCATTGTTTGTTGGTCTCTGTGGATTGAGCACCAAGAGACGGACTTATTTTGATATGGTAGCAAGGCTGTTCTGGTCACTCATAGGCAAGGCCTTGGTTCTCATGCTTGGTGGAGTCCTGCGATGCAGTTGATGAATTTGCCTGGCGGTCCCGTGCTGGATGATTTCGCCATGACTTCTGTTCGGCATATGATGGGAGAATGCTCGCTATTCTTCAGGTCTTTTGCCATGTCCTGTTGTGCATAGTATCGCCAGAGGACCATGCTGAGTCTTCTTCTCGCAGTTGTCCAGAACATTAAGGACATGAGCTATTTATTTACAGGTAATGTGTGGAATAGTTTTGTGGCTAATGCTTCTGAGATACGCATCGTTGCAGATAACTTATAGGATGCATTGTGGTGTTCTTCCTCAGATGTATCACACCTAGAATTAGATTTTCATTCTTTTGCGCATCTTCACGAGATCCCAATGTTGATACAAACTCTGAACAGCCATAGACGGAATACATTTGAAGCATAATGTTTGAGCAGTGAGTTTGTATTTTGCCGAAAATGTGACTATTTGCAGTGAGTATTTGAATATAGAGAAAAGAAGCTGGTATGTGTTTTCCTCCTATATGGATGCGTGATCGGCCTGAGTACCTGACTGCTGCTCCCTTTAACCTTGTACATTCTAAAGTTAGTTCAACTGTATTCCCGCGGTGGACTTGTAAGTCGGGCATCACATTTGAGAAAGTCATCGGATGTTTTATGCTTGCTGAGACTAGCTTCAAGACAAAGTGTCGGAATGGCCACAGAGGTCTGTAACATAATTAGAAGTTGATTGGAGTTTTTCTTCTCATACGAGTTACTGCACAGTTCCAAGTTATTGCTTATGTACAGAACTGAAAGCATGCACCAATTGGAGTCGTTTTGATGCTACTGATTTGATATATGGGTGCAGTATGTCATGAAGCCAGAAAAAAAGGCGATCATTGGTCTGCTATGTCTGTCCACGTTCGTCAACAGTTGAAGACTCAAAGTTCTGAAAAAGAATGGATACATGGGATTAGTGTGTAGATCTCTATAACACGGACCTATAATACCAGTTTAACTTTTACATAGTTTTAGCTACAACACAATAATCTACAATCACATTTTGACCTATACTAATCAACAGAGATTTTCATCTCTTGATCACACTCTGCTTCGTTTCCCTCCTATACAGATCTGCAATCTCGCTTCACTGTTAGGGCACGGATGTGTTTTCCCTGCCTCTGATTTTCAGGTCTCGGAGACGATTCATGTAAAAGAAGAAAAAGGAGTCATATGCATGATTCATATCACCATCTTAGAAGGCAGTCTGAACATGTCTCTCTGACTCCTTTGCAGGGGAACTAATCTTCAACTTCTCACTTTCAGCTTCTTTCTGCGCTTTTTTCTTCTCGAACTCAATCTGCTTGCAGTTCTCCTCGTGAGCTCGAATGAACATTCTTACAAAGTTAAGCAGTGTGGAAACCACTGCACATGACGTTCAGTTTAGTCAGTCGATATTGTAGCATCAGAACACATAAGCTCGGAAACTCAGGACTAGTTCAGTTGTTCGATATACCTTGCTCAAATGGACAACGTGCCGGGTCTTCTCCAAAATACATGGCCAAAGCATCAGCATTCCTACCCTGCAAAGCCATTTATTTTATACTAGCGAATAGCATGCTGAGAACTATTGTAGTTGAATTGAGCTTATTCATTCTCAATGTTCACGTAAGTGGGTGACCATGCTTTATCAAGACAGTAGCAAGTACAACCAACCATATTTTAGGGGCTAGAAAAAACTACTCGGTTGACCATCAGAGATTATTGTTTACCATAGCATAAGATGGGGATGTTTTTTTTTTTTTTCCCGCAGACTTAACTGACAGTGCACCAGCGGTTTTTCCATGAACAGTAAATGTCATAATGAGTTTCGCTTGGTGAGACTTGACAGTGGAGACCCCAGATGCACTCGAATACGCGGTAAGAAGCTAACTATAAAGACTGAAGTAATACAAATCAAGAGGGTTTTCCACAGAGCACTTCCTGACTTAAGTAACACACAATTCTTTGAAACGTACCACATTAGAATAAAGCGAAGCCAAGGACCTGACTTCCCCTTCGGCAAGAGCAAGAAAATTCTTCAAAGTCTGAAAACGAGAAAAGTAAATAAAAAAAAATCAATACGTAATGTGGGTGTAAAAGCCGTTTTATATAGACAGCATCTACGGAGCCCTTAAACAACAGTATGCATTAAAAATTCCTACATCTGCGATCACAGAATATGCTCGATGCACCCGGATAGTCTTTCATCCTTAATGCTCAGGCCAACATCATCATATACAAAGCTAATTCCATCTATACTCTATGTTAACATGCAGATGCGAGTAGAAGCTGCAAAATCACCTTTTTGATTCACCAATCAGTACAATGCATTCCCAACTTAATATTTCGTCATTTGAAAACATGCAAACATTTTGATAGAGTAGAATGAAAGTTCCACTTCATATGACTATGAAGATGGTTTTATTCATTTGAATTTGGCTCTTCCCATTTAGACTCTAGGATTATTTTTCCTAATCAAGCAATACTAGAAGAGTAACTCGCACGCTGCACAAAGGGTCTTCCTATATATGTAGATATGGATAAGTAACTTCCAGCACTTATCAAACAGTATGTAAGATGCATAACCTACATTGCAAAAGTTTTGAGAGATGGGACCATCATTCTCCGAGGCTGTGAGCTCTTGAACAACCTTCTCTAGCCCTTTACTGATAGCCTGCATTTCCTCTGCCAAGAATTTCAGTTGAATCTGCACAACCAATTGAAGCACCTTGCTTAGACATAGTCCTATCATGATCTCATTACCAGAGAGATAATCACAATGATAGACGGAAGGATCAGGAGAAGTGTAAGAGAAGTACAACAAATGCAATTCATTTCTGACAGAAAAAGTACACAAACCCACGAAAAGGAAGCTACAAATTGAACAGCTCTCAACAAGATGGGATGCTGGATAAGTATATAAATACCTTTGTCGAAGCTTCAAGACCGGGAAGATCATCAGGGAAATCTAAAAGCTCAGGCAACTTTTCGGCAAGTACCTGCATTTTGGCCAAAAAAGAAAAGAAAAGAAGGTATAACACCAATTAGTATATCGCTAGCATAGGATAGAGCAACAGCTGCAGGTTGCCGTGGCAGTTATAAACTGTCCTACAGGTCACAACCCAGGAAGAAGAAAGAACGCATCTCTGGATGGCCTTGTTTACATGGCTTTCGGTAACAATATCCTACCTTCAAAGACAAAATGCTTCCTTAAATTTTCAGAGTATTATAAATTAGTTTTGACAGTTTAAGTTCAAGGACTCCATGTTGTTGGCTTATATTTGTGTTTTCTGCATATCTTTTTGTATTACTGCCTTATCTGGCTTTTCTTGTACAATTAATATAGATGCCAGAATCCTTTATATCATATTATAAATGCGAGGTATGTATTAACCAAAGGTTGCAAATGTATGAACTAACTGGGAGAACAGGACACTCACCTTACAGAGATAATGCATTAGAGTCATCTTATTGTTTCTGGCTCGAGTGTCAGTAAGTTTCAGTAGACTATCCAGTCGAAATCCAACGGCAGAACCTTAAGAGTAAAGCATTATAGAATAGTTAGGACAGAAAAGAAATGGCTGCTACTTATGTGACAAGAAGTCCATAACCAGAACAAGGTTCTATCTAGAGAGAAAAAGATTCAAACAAAAAGTCAAAAGTGCATAGAAGAGAAGATGCTCAGTTATTTCATACCACTATGATTTGCAAGTTTATTTTGGCAGTATATCACTCACCACGGGCAGTACCATGGTTCAAGGCATTGCCCAGAGACAAGATGGTTTGCATGATCCTTCTCAGCTTGACTGAATTTCTGATCTGATAAGGAACTAGACCATGAGACATGATCATAATCATCATTATTTTTTATAGTTCCAGCAAGGAAAAAAGAAGAAGAGGACTGTAGAAATTCTTGCCTCTTGAGATGCAGAATTCACACAATTTAAATGCCTTCTGAGATCAGAAACCTGTAAGAAGTGAAAATTATTAAGATGAGCAAATAAACACTTGCAAAATAACCCCAAAAAGAAAAAGAAAAAAAAATGAGCAATCTATGAAGTAAAATGAGTCGCAGACCTGAGAACCAAATTGTATCTTGAAAGAAAACACTCTTAGCTTTGCTTCCACCCTTGGCAATTTCATCATCTCTAAGAAGAACTAAACACAGCAATGCAGGAAAACACCACACAAATTATTCATACGTGATTACTTCAACATGGCAAGAAACAGACTTGGTGGCGAGGGACTTGAATACCTGCTCACATCTCCCCAACTTCTCTCTGTCACCAGTATATCCCTGACAAAGGAGCATGATGAATAAAGCGATTTATGTGAGAGCATATATATAAACAACAGCTAAAATAATAAGAGAAAATGTGGCTACGGTGGTCACGTGATACGCTGATATCTAAATCTCCACCATCATAAAGAGGATATGAAGTTCATACATCAGTAATACTTGCATGAGGACTACCTTCAAGAGTTCCATCTCTTCTTTTGTTGGACAAAATTTGATAAGGTTCTCAACCTGATCAACATCTAGAGCTGAGTCATCCAAAGCCAGCACTGAACTCTGCCTCACAAAAGAAAGCAAACAGAGATCAGAACATAAGAGCAATGGGATCTAAGGAAACCAAAAAGATAAATAGCATCCCACATTGATAAATAGCATCAGTGAAACAAAGAATTGTTTCTAAAGTTTTCCATACGCTCTTCGGCTCACCATCAAATCAGGCAATGGGATCTTGACTTTGGAAAGCATGATTTCACAATTATTAGCTCGCCTAAGATGAATCTGCAGAAATTACAGGAAGAGATGTATCAGACCTTATGTCCAATAAAAAATGAGGACTACATGACAAGCAGATGATGAACCTAAGAGAAACCAAAAAGAAATCAAGATTTACTTAAATCACCGAGCAATTTTGCTTTTCATGGAAGAACACTCATTCGACTTAGATTACTTTCCATGTAGGAACACAGAAGACTAGAGGAGTGAGTCGAGCTAGTGTGCGGAAGGGAAAAAAAATAAAAGTTCCAGCATCATTTGGGAGAACCAGAGTAGTCATTCAGCAAAAATGAACAGAACATGCTAACCGACTATTGAACACTAATCAACAGTAGTAGGACCAAAAAGAATGTAATGTAAAATTCTTTTCATTTCAAAAACATGCCGATCTTTTATATTTTAAAATAGCAGTACTTCTATTCAAGTACTTGAACCTTTTAGGACACTCGACCTTTATTCCACGTATTAAATAATAAATAGCAACTTGGTATGCCTTTTAAATGGCATTAAAAAACCAATTCCAGCCCTATTCAAAATATACATACAGGAGACAAAGTAAACCAGGGGTGAAAATCAACAGAAAATTAGCAACTCGAATCTAATGGAGACCATACCAACTGCACTTTATCAGATTTAGGTCCAGAAGCACGACGGTAGGATTTCCCCACTGGACTCTCTTGGTCAGAATTTGAAACTGATGTGGCAAAAAGACGCTCAAGTTCGGACCTATCGAACTCCGGAGCTCTGCACAAGTAAAACAAAATCACCAAGGATATATTAAAGAATCTCTGTAACTGTAAATGCTTACAGCCTGAGGTTGATACTGCAATTTTACAGGACATAAGTTCTCACCTGGAAGCTTCATCATATCTCTGCGCCTCAGCCCATAAGCTACCTTGAACTACCCTAGTCAATTTTAACCAGTGATAAGGTTTCAATGAAGACCTTTTCGAGGAGCCCTGACTCCTTGAAGTAAGAGATCCACGTCCCTTTCCAGCTACTAGTGGCCCTGGGGCTGGCGGTACAGGTCCATTGCTTCCTGCAGTATTCGGTTTCTGAGACGAGACATTTGATTTTGATAAGGCTTTTATGGAAGGTCCTGGTGGAGGTGGAGCAGGTGGCGCTCGAGGCGAACTTCCCTGACCAAGTACATGCACTTCAGTGGAAGCTCTAGGAATGGGTGGAGGAGGAGGCACTGAAGGAATATTTGATAGACAAGAACTAGTTCCAGATTCTGCACTCTTAGGAAGTGGGGGAGGCAGTGGAGGGCCTAAGGTTGAAGAATTCCTTATCGGGGAGGTTGATATGGAATCCACAATAAGAGCTGAAGAACCAGTTTTTGGTAACGGGGGTGGAGGAGGAGGAACTGAGGATCTGATACCTGGAGATGGAGATGTACCTGAATGAGGAAGTGATGGGGGTGGAGGGGGTGAAGGCGGTGGAGGGGGAGGCGGGGAGGAAAATTTTGGTGCAATGCCAGAGGAAGAAGGCGATACATTGGAGCCTGGATGCATATGAGAAGGTGGAGAAGGAGAGACCACTTTGTTGGACACTGGAGGAGAGGAACTCTCCAGCTTATTGTCATCCATAGGACCAGATGATTCTGGAATGGATACACAAAAGGAATTCGAGGGAAGTGGTACTGATTCTTGTGGAGAACGAGCTGCAGGAGAAGTTGGAGGAAGAGATGGTGGTGGCGGAGGAGGCGGTGGTGGCAGTGGTGGGGCTGACACGGTTGGAGAGGAAGATGCTGGTACAGGTGAAACAGCGCTTGACTCTGCTCGTTTTGGAGCCTCAGGAACAGAAATTACTGAAGAGCCAATGGGAGGAATATGAGTCTCCACCAAATGACTAGCATCTTTGGTTTGGTATGAAGCAAGATCATGCAACACAGCAGTTATTCCAAGTGATGAGGATACTGTATGATATCTTGTTAAAGGCACAGATGAACCTTGCAAGGGTTTGACATACAAGCTTGGACTAGAATGAGAAGAACGAGGTAGTCGAGCGGATATGATCTTTGTTTGAATAGGCTGAGACACACTGGAGCCCGACTCCATGGTTGTCGGTCTAGGACATCTATCTAATGCCAGTGGTTCTACCTGCTCTTTCAGTTCATCCGAGTCTGGAACTGCATTGCTCTCAGAATGTAACCTCTGAGAGGAAACAACATCTAGTTTTGTTATGGTGGCAGAAGAAAGCCCATCTTGTCGCTCATCCTTCATTCTACTCAAACTTTGTTCCACAGATGGCTCTTTATCATCCAGGGCCATACTAGTGTACTCTTGCCTATTGTTTTTTGCTAACTGTGAGAACGGACTCTCCTTCAGTGGAGTAGTTCTAGCAACCTCAGCAGCAGAACCATCTAGTTTCTGAATGGAATTAGTTGAGTTGGCAGAAGAGGGCATTTGATCCACCGTATACACGGACGTGGGACTACTTTCCAGAGCCACAGACTTAGCAGCCTCAAGGTCTTTGGGACTTAATGAATCAAGACTACCATGCCTCTCTCTCCTAGAAGTAGCAATCTCTAATTTCTCTCTAAGGATACTAGAGACAGTTATTTGCTGGAGAACGTTGAGCGCCATGTCTGCCTTAGGATCAAGCCAATCAACACTGCTAAAAAGTTCCTGCACCTTAGCAAATGCTTCCACGGGAAGGCCTTCCTTCTCCTCCATACCAGGTGGCGACTCCACAGGGATGGTAGAAGGAGCTGAATCCCTCTCTGAGAAGAGGACCTTCACCCAAAAAGGGGAAAAAAAGATGTTCATAACTTAAGAATAGTTCAATGAAAAAAGTGGTGTGAAAAGTAGGAAGTTGAAGTCCACACCTCTGCTCTGAATTCTCTAGGGAATAGATCCTTGTCTTTCCACAAGGTGTCTATTTCATCGCGGTTCAGCATTAAAATATTAGATCTGATAAAAGCTGTGTTGAACATAACTCTGAACATCATTTTCTCACGCTCCAGGTCATCTTCCAAGTTAATACACTCAAGCACGACGTCGCCTTGCACATGGCAATGGATGTCAAGCTTTACAAGTTCACAATCTACCTGAAGAATAGCGTAAATGCTACGTTACATGCACATCTGTGTCACAATAGGCGCATGGTAATATTGTTGTGTAGCGATAGAGGAGCGAAATTGTATTATCACTAAGATTTTTGGATTGATTTGGCCCTTGTATCCATAGAAATGTTTCTAATTATCTTCAGTAAACTAAGGCAGCTATCACCCTAAAAATTTAAGTTGTCGTGGCCATGAACTTCCATGCCTTAGTCGCGCTAGATAATAGACCGATATAAAGAGGTAAGATAAAAAGCTATAACACAAGAACATGGAGAGACCTAGAGAGAGTGCATACCCAATCCCTATACATTCTAATCCATGTCATAATCACACGACATACCTATAGCCGATATATGCGAGTGTTCTTGAATTATGCATACAGTATATACATAACGCATAGACAGATGTGAATATGGGATTATATCCGTCCACATAAATCACCAGTATTCAGAGTTATGTTTGCAAGTATATGTGTTTGTATATATATGACAGGATTAAACCTACAATGTAGAATTTTAACATTCATAAATTAACATTGGTTGAGAAAGTGGGAGATGGAACAAAACAAGAGGAGAGGGACCTGCTTATAATTTCGAACAACTTTGTTCTTTCTTGGAGTAGAGAACAGAACTTTTGGAGTCTGGTCTCCAGCAAGAAAAGGATCCTGCCCATATATCTTAAGTATTGGACGACAACCACCTTCCCCGTCCATATTGGGAATGACTCTAAGAATTATGCAGTCCAATGTCAATGCCCTGTCACGAGGAGGCCATTCAGAACCCACATTCCTTCTTGAAACATATTGTAGATACCTCAACTGGGAAGGCATCGGATTAAGCGGAGATATCAACTGTAACAGCTCACGAGGTGCCTGTTTGTGGATCATGTCTAATGTTTTCTGCTCCCCGGTGTATTGCTTTCGATAAATTAGAAGGGCGGCTAACATGAAAGCCAAAATTGGCCATCCACCTCGTTCACAATGCATCAAGAGCACATTCTGCTGCCCAAGTGAGAGCCAACTTTCACATGATTTCAGAAAATGGCGAATCATTTCCATGGTAAGCAAAGGGCAACCTTCATACTGTCGAGGATAGTCCATTACAGTCATGTCATACTCAGAAAGAATAACTCCGAGTTCACTCTGTTTGTGTCCTCCGTGGAAATTGAATGCCATAAATGAAGCATCAGGAAGGTGCACATGAAGTTGGTTAGCTATGCCACCGATGTACTCTTTATAATTTTCATCCTCCACAGCATCAATTGTAAAACAGCAATCAAAGACTGCCAGCAAGTGGAACAAGTAAACACAGTATACACTAACAAAAAGCTCAGACATCAAGAGATTACAGTAGGCTAAATCGAACAATAATTCGACAGAATCAACACAACATGTAAGTAAATCACGACCATATGATGCAATGTCTCTCATGAACCCTCATCTTCAGTGATTCTTCAGCATTTTCTTTCTGAATAAGCCTAAACCACCTGTGATCTATTTGCCTTTCCACTCAATTAGCTAAAGGTGAATGGCTGCACAATATGTCTAGAATAACCCGCATAAGCAGAAACACCAATACTATCCACAAATCCAAAGCATATATCTGACTAGATACCTAAGGCCACATTGACGCTCTTCACTTTGCTTAACTATGAACACAAGAACAATAGCCCCAAATTCAGGTCATTTAAGCAAACCAAGCTGAAGTTTCCCTCCCCAAGACATAGCAGGAAACATCGAATCCTAACAAGACAATAAGTAAAAAACAAACTTTAAAACCTCAACAAAAGCCAACAGCATTTCATACACATTCAATGTGAAACTCTAAGCCAAAACTCATCACACACCAATGCAACGCCATCTCCACTGATATACTACACAATCTAATCAATAAAAAATAAGCCAGCTTAAAAAATTCATCAACTAACCCAACAAAACACAACAACACATACCATAAACCCGGTCCGCAATCTCTAGCAGCCCGTCGGGCGGCTTCCTATAGAAAAATTTGCGAAAAAGAGCCATTGCCCTTGACCTAACAATACCACATTCGCAGTGCCCTCAACCCTGAGAAGCACAAGAACCCTAGAAGGATCCTCAAATCACATTGTGACCCATTTCAGCTGATTCCATGACCAGATCCATATTGACCCACAAAACCAAGAATGTATCTTTCCCAGAAATGAGAGTGACCCAGATGGGGAAATCCCCAAGGGTAACAGAAGAGGCAATGACTTTGATTGATTGAAGGGAAAAGGCTATGACTTGGCTTGCAATGGAGGGTAATGGCAGCTGCTGCTGCAGGGATCAGATGATTAGGGCAATGTGGGAGAGGAAAAAGGAACAAGGCAAAAGGGGATCCGAGGAAGAATCCTAGGTTGATTAGGTGCTTGTAATCTGTTGATTTACATCTGATTGGTACTGTGTCTGTCTTGTGTGGATTAATGTTTGATTATTCCTCAACAGATTTGATTTGTGTCATGGGTTAATATTTATACATAAAGAAAGAGACATAAATATGGAAAAGAACCTTGTCATTGATGTAGTTTTGATGAGGATTTGGTCGCCACTTTGGAGGCAGTCCATTTCTTGTTTGAGAAACAAAGGTATGTTTGTAAGGAGATTATGTAGTTGGGATAGGATTATTAATTTTATAGGTTATTTTTAATCATGAGGTAAAAATAATGATTTATTTATAATTTAATATCAAGTGATAAAAATAATACTCGAATCATGAGTTAAAATTGATATCAAGATAAAATTGAATTATAATTGATTTTATATTTGTCATCAGTTATAACTGTATCTATTATTATCATATCATCAAAGATGATTATATTTTATTCTCTCTTGTTCATGAAATTATCAATTAATTACATATAAAATATTTTAATCAAGTGTTAGAAAATTATATAGTTGGAAAAATAACTAAAAATTTGAATAAAAAATTTAAGTAAAAAAAAGTTGAAATTCATACAACATGTTGAAAATTTAATAAAAATGATCATAAATTAATATTTAATTATTAAATCGTAATTGGTAAATTAATAATGTTGTAATCGTGAGAAGATTTATCATAATTGACATTTTTGGGACGTAAAATAGCTCCAAACATTGGAATGATAGTTATATAATTGATGCCAAATGTATGTTTTGATGTTAAATTATAAAAATGATTATATTCTTTTTGGCACCAAGGTTGAACTTGTTCTTATGATAATCTATCTTATGTTTGTTTTGTATTTTAAGGTTTCATGGGATGGGGGATTATTTATCTCAATTAACTAACTTAATCCCTCGTATGGGGGACTAATTAGTGAAGGAGAGGGAATAAATAGTCTCGGGACTAATAGTAATATATTTTCATATAAAATAATCTATCCTGTGTTTGTTTAATAGGTTTAGACACTGGATTGGACTATATAATCTCATCTTGGGTCATTAACCTCGTCGCAAACAAACGTAGGATAAGAAATAATCTTGGGATAATTAATATAGAGATAAATATTTCCAGGATTATAAATACTAATACTAATAATCCCATCTTATCTTATCCCCAAAACAAACGCACCCTAAGGGTTAGCGTTATTTTTAAGATGAATTTTGTTGGATACATGATAACATTGTCAAATTTTATATTTTGATTAAATAGAATATCTATGAGCCTTGAAAGTAACTTTCGATAAATGTCATCATTCGTCTAATTCAACTTTTTGTAGGATATTGATCCAGAAACCACTCACATCAAGAATCACTTTATATGGTGATGATGATTGAAAATAAGTGAAATTCAACAATATAATATAATGGATATATTATTTAAACATACAAAAACTTAAAAAAATATCAAAAAGATATACGGAATCAAAATTACAAGAATATACAAAACCTAAAACACCAACTGATCTCCCTCGTCGTCCTCTTTCTCTTCTTCTTCTCCGTCCACCATCACCTCCACCACTCCCCCACGATCAACCACTAACACCTCTGGCCACCTTCGTCGTCGACCACTGTCATCTCTGACTACCACCACCTCCTCCGTTGCTTGATAGTGGGAATTTGATCGTTGCATGGAAGGTGTTTGACAAAATGATTGAGAAGAGGATGATTGTTGTTTGACAGAGTTCTAATGATCGATCCGTAACTTTGATCCCTTATCGTGTTGCCATTGATATTATGCTGATCAACAAGCACAAAATGAACAACTTTCGAATCTAAAAAACAAGATCAATCCGAATCTGCGAGGCTGACCGTGACAATGTTTGAGACCAATGCTCATGGTGGCACTGCCATCGATTTGCTTAATTTGATTCCATGTTTGAACCAAAATTAAAATAATTATTGGATTGATTGAAACATATACTTGTTCAGGCGCTTTGTTACGAAACAGAGTGCTTGTTCAGGCGTTTAATTACGAAAGATAGTGTTTTTTTAGACGCTACATGAATAAAAAAACAAAATTTGATTAAAAACATACAAATAATAATAACATAAAATCGCAATATTAATACGAGCCTTTGATAAATAAAACGATGCTCAATAACATGGAAATTTTTGATGTGGTATTTTCTAGAACACCTTGTGTGCATACATTTTCATGACAATTGCATTGAAAATTTTTCTCACTATCATCAATTTTCCTCACAAACATACATGAGGTTTAGAAAAACAATCAATCAATCAACCTCAACTCCATCAATGCTCCAATATTGTACCCAAACTCACTCAATATTTATCATCATCGTTCCTCCTGTCATTTTCCGACCCAGAATCGTATCCGTCCGATCTTGATGATAACAACGATGACAATAAATTCAAGGTGATGGTGGTGGATTCAGTGGTGACGAAACAGATGGTGATGGAGAATGGACAGAGGAAGAGAGAAGGAAGAAGAGGGGGGAATGAGGAGTTAAATTATATGTTTTTGAATTCTAAATTTATGTGTATTTTTTTTATCATTATTATTAAAAAATTATATGTTAATATCATTTAATGTAATATAATTAACTTTTAATCATATTTTAATTGAATTAAGAACACAATCAATTAAACCATCATGTCATGATCCAAACTTGATAACTCCATAATTAAACAAGTTTTTTATGATTCAAAGCAACTAGACACAATAAACCATGTGTCCATTCTTCAGGAAGATCATGCTAAAGGAGAAACAAATTCCATGATGAAAGCAAACCCCACTCCAATGAATGGATAAAAAAGAGGAGAAATGCTTTAAAAAGAACACAAGAAAAATGAAAAAGACAGATGCCTTGAGAAGATTCACATTGCAAATTTGATGCCTCATGGCCTTGTCCTAAACCACTCAAAAAATCAATCAAATCAACTCCACCATCAGCAACCAAGACTAAACCAGATCACTTGCACACATATTTTTCTCTCATTCAACAACACATCCTCTCCCCAAAACCTGTTCAATGGAACCATAACCAAAGCACACAAACCCACAACCATGGCTTTTCTTGCTCCCTCAATCTCGTACTCATTCAAATCTCACCCCAAATCAAATGAAGGTGAAAGGGTTCCTTTGCCTTTGTTGCACACACCCATTTCTCCACTTCAATTGACCAATCACCTCATCTCTTTATCTTCACTTCACCCTCATCATCATCATGGAAAACTCAGCGCTTCATCTCTCATGAAAACAAAGCTCAAAGGGTCCCCTCAACATGACGAGGATGATTTCTATCTCAACTTGGGTCTTGCTGTGCGGACACTGAGGGAGGATCTTCCTCAGATCTTCACCAAAGAGCTCAATTATGACATTTACAGGTACCCTTTTGGGAGAATTGATGATATGGCTTTGTGGTAGTTTGAATTTTGATTGATTTTGATGGAAGTTTGGTGCTTGTGTAGGGAGGATGTGACATTGGTTGATCCTTTGAATACTTTTAAAGGGATTGAGAACTATAAGTTGATTTTTCGGGCGTTGCGGTTCCATGGAAGGATTCTGTTCAGGGAGATTGATCTTGAGGTGCTGCGGATATGGCAGATATCAGAGAATATGATATTGGTGAGATGGAACTTGAGGGGTACTCCTAGGGTTCCATGGGAAGCAAAGGGGCATTTTCAGGGTACTTCGAGGTATAAATTGGATAGGAATGGGAAGATATATGAGCATAGAGTGGATAACTTTGAATTCAATTTCCCTCAGCCTAAGAAGCCATTGACAGTGTTGGATTTGGTCGCGGCACCTCCATTGACACCTACACCGACGTTTTGCTTGGGTTGGGAGGAAGAGTTCTCGTCGTCTTGGGCGAAGTTTTATCGTGTTGTGACGGATTCCGTTCATCAACATCAACAAGCTGAGTTGCGGTGTCAAGATGGATTAGCAATATGTTCTTCATAGTTGATCGAAGAGATGCAAATTTAGATTTGAACATATACGGTGGCATAGGATGGTGACGAGCGGTTTCATTGCATGCCTATTTATTACGAGCAAGAATTTGATATTGGATATTTGGGGGTGAGGATCTGTATATTTGTGTACATATATTAGTCATGATGCTAAGTTATATGCTCCTAAGAGTAGAACTTGGATACCATATGCATTATTCTGATGTCCTGTTTGTGTCACTTGTCATATCTATCGTTTCCATATCTCATCATGCTTTTTTTCCTGGTGTTAATCTTGGGTATGAGTCAGCGTAGGGTTGCTTTTATATCTTGGGAAATGGGGGCAGCAGCTGTTCTTGCACATGCTTCATAGGATGCCATGCACAAAACCTGTGACAACCTTTAGGAAAAACGGCCGCTATGGCTTTGCTCATGGCCAAATCTTGGTCGGTGATGACTGCTAGAGGCTTTCGACCATATATACACAAAGAAAACTGCTCAAATAACCAAATATACGTGTCTTCAGTCTCGTCTGTTAACATGGATTCTCCAAATAAAATAGACTGTCTATGGTGGTTTACTCCAATAAAAAAAGCAAAAGACATTTTAAATTTGTTGGTTCGATATATCACGTCAAATACAACTACATCGTCGAGCTGCATATACATTGATCTTGATCTATCGTTCGTCCTAAAAAACACTTCCTAAAGTTCCATCTTTCGATAATTGCATCGAAAAAAAAAAAAAAAGAATCATCCAAGACTGCCTTTAGTGAAAATACTTGATAACCTCGTAGAGCATTCTCTGCCTAACATGCTTTTTCGTTGAACCCTCACTATGTCCACGCACTGTTTTGGGATGATATCAACCTCTTGACCTCTGATGAAAGCATTCAATGCTTTCGTGATTTGCAATGGTCCCAACCCGGTATTGCAAAGTGTCGCAACAAGGCTCTTACATGTCTCCGAGGATGAAATTTACTATGCGATCTATGCTTCACTATGTTTAATGATGTGGTAATAAGGGGATGATTGTGTTCGACAATAAACTTATCCACAACCTATTTCCCATCTTTTTATCTTGTAATCCTAAGCATTGTTTCACATCCTATCCTTGTGTCCCGACGCCGTTTCGAACCGTCATCATGCACTTTTTTATATCTTTACTTGTTGTATACAATATGTCTCCGAAAATATCTCATTTATAAATCGAGCTCGATGATGATAATGTATACAGTCCCAAATCCTTTAATTGGAGCATATCTATTATAAAAATCATTAGTCTCTTCATGTGAATCAAATACTTTTCCAAAGTTCTGTTCACCTTCAAATTCACCAACGTCACCTTTATCCACAATTAAAGGCTCAACGTCTACATTTGGAACATCGACATCAACAACATATCCTAAGGCATCAATCTCTTCAATGCTCAAAACAACATCCTGAAACTGATTCTTCGACAAATCCAGACCCATGCTCCATTTTCTGCTTTGTACATACAAAATAAGCAACAAAAAAAAAGACAAATGTGAAAATGATGAAAATTAAGAATCAAGATTTTTCACTTACTTTGATAAAAAAGATGGAATGTCAAACCTGTAAAGAAAATACTTGATCGTTCCAGCAGGAGACAACTTTGAGCTTACTCAAAGAAAAATTTCGAATTACAGGACATGGAGAGTAAGAGACCAAGCTCAGACCATAGATGGAAGAAGACACTTATTTGGATGGGTTTTCCATTTATTTCATTTTGAAGTTTGAGATTTAATTTGGGTCATCCAAAATGTTGGAACAATTTTAAACCATTGGATCATTTTGAACTTAATCCCTTGACATACCTATCCATGGGTATGTCAAGCCACAAATTTCCTTTTTCCTACATTAGTCAGAATGTTGAAAGTTATATGCTCCTAAGAGTAGAACTTGGATACCATATGCATTGTTCTGATATCCTATTTGTATCATCCATCATATCTTTTGAGCCCTTTTCATTCGGTGCACCGAAAATTCTTTGATCGTTTTCATATCTCATCATGCTTTTTTTTTTTCCCTGATGTTAATCTTGAGTATGAGTTAGCGTAACATTGTATTTATATATCTGTGAAGGGGG
>JAOVYX010015970.1:0-26075 GCA_035668315.1 Drosera spatulata | reverse complement strand
TGTTTGATCTGTTGTAGATGACCTTCCTGGATTCCTTCTCTCTTTTCTGGGGTTTTAAGCTTTTGTCGCTGACAAATTACATTACAATACTCTTGCACTTGGATGTTTGTTTTCTTCCGTTGCCCTTTTTTTTTATGCACATTAGACCAGACTAGTAATTAATTGTAGTGCCTTGAATGTTAATTACTTGGCTTGTATCATGGGAAATGATATAGCTTTAGGTCGCAACTAGAATGCTGGAACTCAAGAGTTTTGGCCACTCATCCGGTTACTTGGCTGAAATGTATGTTACTAGGGGCTTATTGATCACATGCTAATGATAGCTTCCTGTTATATGCATCTCCTGTCTTGAAATGTGTGCATAGTACGAGTTGACTTGGAAAGAAGAGAGTGAACTTGTTCACTTTTTAATGTTCATTTCTGCAGCTTTGCTCACATTTTTTCTATTGCTGGGAATAGAGCATGGTTTTTCTCAAGGATTTTGGATTTACCAGGGGCTGGCGCATTAATCTATTTTTAGGTTTTTTAACAGCTTGTATGTTGATCTACCGCGTGTTTTCATCATATGTAACATATGCACTGAAAAGTGCATTTAAATCTTAATCCGGTTGGCCCTGATCATTGACCATATATAGAAACAAATGTTCCTGTATTTGTGTTTATTTTGCAATTTCCTTCTTGTTTTCTTTTCTTTGTTGGGAATCCTTAACTATGGTTGGCTGTTCATGCGCTTTCCGCTTATGTCATTATAGTGATAACTGATAACTACTATGGCAGTATGGCTCTTTTCCTTTCTCCCTTCGACTCTAATGTTTCGTTATGTTCTGCAGTCGTCACTTGCTGCAGCTCGTGCAGATAACTTCTACTATCCCCCAGAGTGGGATCCTAGTCAGGTATGCTTCCATGGCTATCCTACAATGTTGCATTGGATTTGATGTTTTTTAATTTGTTAGTTTCTTGACTAATGAACCACAATTTGTGTTTGCTGCAGGGTTCTTTGAATAAATTTCACGGTCAACATGCCTTGAGAGAGAGAGCAAGGAAATTAGATCAGGGCATTTTGATTATAAGGTATGATATAGTTTGTGCTTAGGATTTTGCATGTCCTGTGGACATGTGTTTCATGATTTCCTATTTTAGGTCCTTTTCTGGGAATAGTTTGTCTCTCGGATTTGTTCCGTATTCCAAGTTCTGTATTCGTGTTTTTCTATTCTATGCTGTTCTGATATTTGTTTCTATTTACACTATCTGAGGTTTGAAATGCCTTTCAATATATGGTGCGAAGGATGCGAGTCTATGATTGCGAAGGGTGTGAGATTCAATGCAGAGAAGAAGCAAGTTGGAAACTACTATTCGACCAAGGTATTGTATATATCTTTTTGTATTTTGTAATATTATTTTAACATGCATCTTTTTCCGGTGTATATTAAGTTTTTTCGGTCTAATTTGTTTTCTTTGTATATTCCACTGTGAGCCTGTTAGCATTGAAGTTCACAATGTATCATGTTTCTTGATCTTTCTGCGATGCATTATAAGCGACTTGTGCCTTTAGAACTTAGAAGTCCTTGGTTTAGATTATTTAATAGCTCAGCTATAGGCCTAGAACTATGATTAAATTCTTTTCTCATTATAAAGTCCTTTATTTCTTGTTTAAGATGCAGTTTTACTAGCTATGATTTGTTATACATCTTGGTTAGGTTTACTCTTGTTGTGCATGTAAGCCTGTGTTGTTCTGGTTAATATGATTTCTCTTGCTTTCTACTTGGTAAGTTACTTACCCTTATGCATCTCATGTTCAGATATGGAGCTTTACTATGAAGTCTGCATGCTGCAAGCACGTAATAGTCATCCAGACTGATCCCAAAAATTGTGAGTATGTGATCATAAGTGGTGCTAGAAAAAAGACTGAAGAATATGAAAACGAGGATGCTGAGACAATGGCACTTCCGGCTGATGAAGGTTTGTTTTCTACTTTTCTTATTAAGTGATCACGGCCTTGGCCAAAAGCTACCACTACTTTATTGCTTGCTCTTTAATTGATGTTACCAGCGAATTTACTGGACTTAGTGAATGAATGTAAGTATGAACATGTCAAGAGAGCACGAGGAAGACCTAAAAAAAACCATGAGAGAAACCTTAAAGTATTTTATGGACTATCATAATCTTACAGAAGATGATGTACATGACAGATTGGAATGGCGTCGTCGTATTCATGTTGTCGACCCCACTTGATGGGGTAAAGATTTGTTATTGTTGTTATTTTATGGACTATCATAATCTTACAGAAGATGATGTACATGACAGATTGGAATGACGTCGTCGTATTCATGTTGTCGACGTCACTTGATGGGGTAAAGATTTGTTTTGTTATTGTTGTTTTAGTGAATGAATGCAAGTATGAACATTGGATGTCACTGAAATTGGAAAAAAGGAAATAAAACTCTGGTTGCTATTTGAGGTTATTACTTGCTAGGTCTCTGGATCTTAAAATTCTCAGTAGATAACCAAAATTTTCAAGAAGTCCCTCAATTTTTGGAGTAGGGAGTCATTTGTTTCCTTCATCAGTCTCCTGTCAGCAATCGTGGTACGTTGAGGGAATGTTGACCTCAAGGAGACCAACAGGACTAGCCTGTCTTATATTCAACGATTATGAGGGATTTGTATTGGTGATTTGAAGTCTTGGATGGCCTTCTTGGTTTTGTGAAAATTTTGAGAAACTTATTTGATCTCTTTAGACTTGGAGAATCAATAAGTGAAAGAAACTTATTTGTTATTTGTTCAGAGAGGGGGAAGCTTGTTGATCCGTTTTATCGCCTCGAGCACCAAGAAGAGGATCTGAAGAAGAAAAAGGAAGCAGAGCCTGTGCTTGTCCGGCTTCAACGTGCAAGTGATGCTCGACACGCTGATGACTACGCCATCAACAAGGCTCTTCGTGCCCGGCTAAGGGTATGAAATAACCCCCTCCGTTTCTTCTTGCTTTTTTTTCTTGTGGAGTCACGATCTCTAACTTGAGTACTTCATTGGTTGCTTCTACAGAATCAAAAGAAGAGAGTTGCAGAGGAAGAACTTGCTTCCAAGAAGATGGGTCTCAGCATACGGCTCCTTCCTGCATCGGAAGAAGATACTGCTGTCGCTGCCCGCACAAAGTTCCATCACAAGTTCGAAACAAACAGGAAAGATAAACGCGCCCTGATCAAAGCTGGTTCAATCTTTTCCAACTCATCATCTGGGATTGAGAAGAGACGGTTGGAGCTTGAAGCAAAGAGGAGGAGGATCAAAGCAGCTGCAGTTTCCAGCTTGTTAGCGGGAAGCTATAAGCCCTCCTCATGGACGACTAGTGCTACATCCTCAAGGCGCGCGTAGATGATAGAAGCGGATGTTGATATTCTCTCTGGGTTTTGCTCTTTACATCATGTTGCATCTGACATATAATGTGTATAATATACTCCTGTGTGTGTATGAGTTTATGATCTCGTGTGGAATGTTCTCCCGGACTGATGTTTGTGTTGTTGAGGCATAATAAAGTTGGAAACATCATGACGTTATTAATGGGATTTCCGTTACCGGTGGTGCTGCGTTATGTTGCTAATTGTTGTGTTCAGTGATTTAAGTGATGATTCATTTTGGTTTGTGTAGTTGTTAGTGCCTCATCTCTCGTTTTTATCGTTTTTGTTTCTTCGAATGTAAAGTTTTCCTCACATGTTTTATGCTGAACCAAACACATCTACGTAAATTATGCTCCATCTTTATATTCAAAGAAATCATATGAGGCTACAAACCAGAGTTTACTGCTCCTTTCGTTAGCGTTTAGGGATTTAGGGTTTGTCATTTTTTAACACACAAATTTGAGTTGGTTTGATTCCCTTTTGATGTGCGCTTAGCAAAACCCTGGTAGATTGGTTACCTCGTACATTCTAATCGGATGTGTCCTTTAAAGCAGCGAGACCAAGGCCACATGATCGACAGCAATGAGTCAAATCTCCTTATGGTATATATTCATGATATTTTTGTCGAGAATCTGCATGTATCTCTCCATAATTTACTATTGAATCTGTCACGCAGAACAGATGACTATCTAACTGATACGTAATTCATTGCCTAACTCAATTATATTATTATATTAAAAGAATTAACTAAATAGAGCACGTAATGTATCTCTTGATTTAAATGCCACTGTTGCAGAAAATCATCTCTGTTATCTACAGTTTTTCCTCGGTTGATCAAGGAAAGCTGAGTGCCATAGAAAATGGCTGATCTTCCTCATAAGTCGATTCTCCAAAACGATGCCCTCTTGCAGGTACGTCGCTATGCAAATGTTTTGTCCTTTCCATGATACTTCTGATGGTTTCGCGTTTTTGTAAGATCTATAACGGGTTGGTTCGTGTTAAAATCATGGTGATGCAATCGAGTCACTCGTTATTTAAGAAATTCAACTTATAGCTCCAGTTGTTGTCCCTGTGAGGGATATATGGGGTGCTGAGTCCCCACTTGTGATCATTAGCCTGTCCGATATCATGTCGAGAATGATTCCAACAATGATCATAAATTTACCAAAAGCAGTATTTGTAGTTTAATCTTTGACGACTCTATATTGAAACCTTATCAATCACTTAAGAAGTGACAATCTCAAACACATAAGCTACAAAGATCACATAATCTGAAGACTAGAAAATGAACTCTCATACTATATCAAAGAGAAATGGCAAGTGTTCACGCTTTTTATAATTTTACAGAAGTCTTATTGTTGCTTTATTAGCAGGTAAATTTGCTGTTAAGCAGTCAGCACAAGTCACACAAGTTCTTTTTTTCTTGAATGCCCTTTGGCCTTTTGGCGCCTCGCAGCATGGTTCTCGATCTGCTTGACTTGATTATTCTTCTGTGTGGCAGTACATTCTGAGTACGAGCGCATACCCAAAGGAGCACGAGCAGCTAAAGCAACTAAGGGAGACTACTGCTGAAAAATATGGCTACAAGTACTTCACAGTATCCCTTTAAATTCTTGTTTCGACTGCTTTAAAGTTTAAGTGTTATCTAATCTATTGAGCATTCAATTGAACGGTTGCATCGCAGGAGCATAATGAATGTACCAATCGATGAAGCACAATTTCTGTCGATGCTGTTGAAACTGATGAACGCCAAGAAGACACTAGAAGTCGGAGTATTTACAGGCTATTCTCTCCTCACTACTGCTCTTGCATTACCGGAGGATGGAAAGGTTTGTAACATTTTTGGATATATATCCTTTGTATATATCAACTTCATATTATCTATTTTGGGGACCTGAATATAATTGCCCGGTTAGACCATCACTGCCATTGGAGACTTTTCTCATCAAGTTGTTCATGATCAGAGGTAGCATATTTCATAACATGGCCACATTGTTTTTAAGCAATAGCGGTTGATTCTTCAGGTTGTAGCGATTGATGTGGACAAAGAAGCATTTGAGACCGGATTGCCATTCATGAAAAGTGCAGGAGTTGATCACAAGATAAATTTCATTCAATCAGATGGCATGGCATGTTTAAAAGATCTCCTCAACAAGGTAAGCGCTCAAGCTTGAAGTTATAAGCCACAAAAACAATGTTTTTCACGTCCCAATTCTTATGTCAATACAGTACCAAAATGCTCGTCCCAATTCTTTTTCACGTACCAAAGTTGTTAAAACTTATACGATGGAATTGACTTCAATGTGAGGATTAAGTATGGAATTGGCGTAATTGGAGTTATGGTTTTTTAATGCAGGGTGAAGAGGGGAGCTTTGATTTTGCGTTCATGGATGCGGACAAGAGAAGCTACATAAACTACCACGATATGATCCTAAAACTAGTTAAGATCGGAGGGGTCATCGCTTATGACAACACGCTTTGGTTTGGTTCGGTTGCTCTTAATGATCAAGACCCAATGTCTGAAACACTCAGGAAATTTAGGGGTCCTGTCATGGAACTGAACAGCTTCCTGGCCAATGATCCTCGTGTCGAATCAACCATTCTCTCCATTGGAGATGGGCTCACCCTTTGTAGGCGCCTTTATTAGACGAGAGAGCAGGAACAAAGTCCCTTGCATTCTGCAAAGTACTTATTCGGAACTTCTTGCAAGGATGTCATTGTTCTGCTTGAACTAATCTTCAACGCTTGAGGATTTAGACAACAAATTTCCTTTTATCATTCACATGTAATGCTATAATTGATCTCTAATGTTTGAACTCGACATAACTTACATGTATAATTTTACTGTACACATCAATTGCTATAATATTACAGACATGTTACTGGTATGTTGATACTACAAGCTGAGACAACTTCCAGGATAACTAGCTTAAATAGTGTAAAATAGACATAAGTAGTTGGCGATGAGCGGCTTTTGACTAGGTAGGCCAATTTGCTATAACCTCTGATAGATTCCTGAACTATTGGGAAGAATATTGTGCGAAAAATGAAATTACCTAGCGTCCTGGATGACGATATGATCATATCATATGTTCTTGAATGGAGAAGCAGCTTAATCGACAAGGCCAGGAAGCTCTAAAAGTAAAAGTTCAAAATCTTTTTCTCCTGCATCGTTTCCCCTAATCTGCGGGACAGACTTAAGATTCTACACAATCATGCCCGATAGAGGGGACGTCGTTCCACTTCCAGAGTCGTGCTTATGATTTCACTCTTGATACAGATATTTCAGGATCGAGTTCGAATTAAGCTCGTATCTTGTTACTATTTTTATTATAGATCACTGATGAGCAACCATATTCTTCTTCTTTTTCACATCATTATAAAGTTTTGCTTCCAAAATCGTCAAATCAAATAGAAATCTTGCCATTGAATAAGTTGGATTAAGTTTTACAATCATCATATCATAACCCAAAACTCATTATCCAGGGGACGATGGAAGTAGTCCATACCTTAACACATCTTTGTTGCACTAGTGTTTTTTTGCACTTGAAGCATGGATAACAGTCTGAGTATATTCCTAATTCCCTTTTACAATGTGTGAAACGAAAAGGAGCAGAATCCTCGTCTGTTATCAAGTAACCTTCACATAGTTGGGCCTTGTTCATCTGGTTTCTGTCCAATTCCATGTGAGGGGCTCCATACATTGCTAGCTTTATCATCAGAACAATCAGCATCATGTACCTAAATCCTGGAGTGGAGCTACGACCGGAATGTCATTGGGGATAAAATACTGATTTCATAAATTTATGAATGAAAATTGAATTTTAGTGGGTGCAAACAATGTAAATAGTACCCGAAGTTGTAACATTTTCTTAGAAAATTTCTTAAAATCTCATCCAAAAGTCCAAATCTAGGGGGATTTGCCCACTCTGAATACATACGGGCTCCGCCCATGCCTAAATCATTACAACTTGGGAACTTATACCTTATGTTGAGGGATGTGATGAGTTTAATGATTATCCACATCGATCGTGGAGGAAAAAAAAATTTAATATATATGAACAATTTATAACCTATTAACCTAGATTTTGAGATTGAAGATGGGTTCAATTCACATATTTATGCTACTGAGGTTCAGATTCGTTTCTATGGTATGTCTCACACTGTTGCATGTCAATGTCAATGACTATAATTGACGCACGTATGGCATCACAAGAAGACTGATTTTTGTGCAATATAATCCTTGGTTGGATTCATCCTTATCAGTTATGTTCCAATAGGTTGCTAAACAATTAACATGATTATAGATGGAACAACATTCAGTCACCTCATAGGATTTCAGATCATAAAAAATCAAGGCGGATACTCATAACAATGGTTATATGGTAATGATAATTAGAATAAGAAGTCCTAGCATGATAAAACTGAAATGTGCCGCACATCTGAGGCCCTAGTTGCAGTTGGGGCTTCTTCTCGACCGCTGGCTTCCTTGGCTGCATTATCATCCTTGACACCACCAACAATGTACTCCTCAAAGCAGTGTTCGATGGTCCTGAAGGTCTCGTTGGGGTAGAGCTCGGTCACCTCGACTTCATTGGGCTGGTCGATTGAGAAATTCACTTGGCATCCCTTGATGAAGATATCGTGTGTGAATGCTGCTACTATGCTTTCGGGGATGCGATTTTCTGCACATCAAGAAAATCACGGAGCGTGTGTCAGTATCATTTGGAACAGAACGACATCGTATTATTCTTTCCTATGCACCCTGTCCTGCATCATGTGTACCCATATTTTTCTAGTACCCGAAAATGCAATGCAGAATACAAAGAGGTGAAAAAGTTGGGAATAACCTGCGGCAGCTTTTAGCAGATCCTCTTCAGCGATGGTAACACGCGGTAGGGTCTTGCCAATCTTCTTCTCCCATATTGATGCTAGCTCATTCATGTTGAGGTAGTTGCAAGGCGGTCGAAAATGAAGGATCTTGTTCGAGGTACGTGGATCGTCCACTGCCTTCATCGTGAATTTTCCAATGTCCGATCCAGCAACAAAATAGGCTACATGCACAAAAAGAGCAAGCATAAAACCTTGACTCATAATGATAACACAAATTTGGTTTTCAATTAAGGAAAATGTTAGTTATTTTCTTTTCCAATCCCTTAGAAACTCTCTCCAATGTGGATTACTTATCAATACATTTCATGATATAATAACCCTTCCTATTGGAATTTCTGATATGAAGGTGAACGTTGGAAAAGCGATATTTATATGAAAGTACCTTTGACGGTGGCATCACCATAAATCTGGAACTGATCAAGGGGAGGGCTAACTTCAGCAGGGTGAGTGTTGTCATGATAAGGCCAGGAAGCAATCGAGTTGCAACAAATGTAGGTATATGGAACCCCTGATTCCTCGACGGCTCGACGAACCTGACGTTTCTCCTTGTACATGGTCAGCCCTGGCTCTACAGGGTTCGCTCGGTCCACGTCATGACCAAACTCAGAAGGCAAGAACCTCTGTGCATATCTCATCAGTAGTCAATTTATCAGTTACTACTTTGAACTAAAACAAGAAACACGCATTTAACTAGGCCTATATGCCCACTTTAGACCTCTCTGTTCAAACTAATGCAACAATTTAAGACGATGGCAGTATTATAAGAACTTAAAACGTGTCTACTGTTATAGCTACCCAATATCCGCCGGAAAATGAAGTCTACTCGAAAGAATGTTTCTTCTCCTACAACAAAACGCAATAGGTACCTTGACAGTCCCAACAGCTTTGATGGCTTCAACAAGAGGGATCTGATCCAACACATTCGCTCCGCCCACGACGGATATGACGACCTCGATCTCATTTTCCTTCAACACCTTCTCCATCCAATCTTTGTTATTAGCCATCCCCTGGAAAATAAAATGTTACACACGAAAAAAAAAACTCACATTCTAACAATTTATGTTTCTGAACTACTAGCATGAATTAGAAATTTATTTTCGTGTATGAACCAAGGCCAACATTATTCTGCATGCATAAGTATAGGAGCATGTCATTGACTGTACATACTTGCATAACAATGGCACCCTTGTCGACGAGGGACTTGACGTATTTCTCCTTGGTAGGGGAAACATTAACACTTGGCCGGACGACGATGAAGGTCTTCCTTCCCGAGTCCAAGCTAGCTTCAGCAATCATCCGGCCCATGAACCGGGTGGCTCCGACAACAAGGACGACAGGAGATGATCCTTTTGTTTCCAGATATTCATGACTTGAAACAGTCATTGCGCGTTTTGATCCCAATCTCTTGATTTCAAACTAGCGCTTGTCTTCTATCTCTCTTAGGTGGGTATGGTATGATGAGAAACAGAGGAATAAATTTATCTTGAGAAAACTGTTAAATACCAAGATGTTTTCATGTACTTATAGGATGGGAATATCACTCCATCTCCTTTTCAGGAACTCAATATATGTCATTTCATTTACGTATTCAATGTAATAATACTCCATACGCTGCTCCCTCCATCGAACGAAGTACCAGCATTTTCCTCTCTTTTGACCGTCCCAAAAGATTTCAAAATTTCTTTATTTAAAAATTTTCTCGCATCAAAATTGCTATTAAATCACATTAATTTGCTAAAATAATGAATTTGCATGACCAATCTAAAGTGAAGAGGAGTTAATTGCAATGAATGAAAAGCAAAATTAATTTTAACAACCAATCAAAAATCATTTGAATGTGGAGGATCTACATCTCGAGAGTGTATTATGAATTCCCCAATCTAAAGTGGTCATTGTGATGTGGAGGGAGTAATAAAAAAATAACAGTGATCATATGATTGAAAGATTATTATCTGATATCTTTATGAGATATGAAATCTATGATCACATATAATCAAAGAAAAAGATTATTTATCTCATAGTCAATCTTTCTTGACTTTTACAATTCAGCTTAACTTATCGAATGAAACAGTGGATGACCCTTTTGACTTGGATAATGTAATTAATGTCTACATATGTTTCAAGTTTCAACGACTCATAGGAACAAGACAGCATATACTCTCCCAAAGTAGATTGGTACCTCGCAGAGTGCAGCTGGCTACCATAACCTGAGCTGAACATATAAATTCTTATGAATCTATATTATCAGTATTATTTTTTTTAAAAGAAAGAAGCGAAAGCGCTTATAAATTCTCTGTAGAAATTTCATCTACAGCTGACTTCTCCTTGATGGATTACGTTAGATTCATAAGAAATTACATTACCTTCGTATGAAAACGTATCCTGGACAAGACTTCTACACAGTTTTTTACATCATACTAGTAATAAATTTAGACTCTTTTTTTGATAATGGAGAAAATTTAGACTTTAATTATTTTACATTAATGTTTGAGCGTTAATTATAACTCACTACTCAATGGATAACTGAGGGCTTCTGCCGCAAAACTTACTATGTTTTACTTTTAACTAATCTCTCATACATTACATCTGTATTATTGACCTATATGCCACACCATACCATATCATAGTGATGGTATCATTGAAAAAGATGTACCAATCTAGCAATCCACAACTTGCACAAATATTTTTACTTTTGCTCTATATATAAGCTATACGTCAAACCTGCAATGGCATCTAAGCAAGACATGCTTTGAGGATCTAATAAATCTGTAAACTGTTTGATGATATTTCTCGTGAATGTTAAATTTTGGATCTATGAACCATAAGCACATGAGAAAATAAAAGGTTGTATATTGATATGGGTATTGGGAGAGCCCACTCAAAAAACTAGTCCAATAAAAAAGAGAACCCAATACTCATATAAATCCCACATTGGAATCACATACTTTTTACGTGGAACCAAGTCTCATACCTTGCAATTGGATCATAACAGTCCGTCAAGCTACGTAGTCCCAGCGCACACGCGGGCTGACTTTGTGGTAGCTCTTTCTAACTCCGGGGGCATACTGCAATGCCAACGTCATCACCAGCGTCGCACGATTGCAACTGGAAGACGTAATGGATGGCTCTGATACCAACTGTATGGGACTTGGAAGGATCCACTCAAAAGATTGCTCCAATCAGATGGAGAACCAAACCCACATTGAAATCTCATATTTCTTATATGGGAACTAAGTTCCATTCCTTACAATTGGATCATAACATCATAACATACTCCCCATGGCAATTTGGGCAAATTGTTTGAAATTAGTGTTACTTAAATATTTTATTTTTGATAAACAATTTGCTTCTGTTATGAATAAGTCAGATATCTATGACAGGGATTAGGAAAATTGGTTGTTAAGTTGCAGATTTAGTGCGAGGAGTTAGCATCAAAATGGGGTTAGTCGTTGTTTTATTTCCTTTGTATATTTGCACTCGCTTTCTTTTATATACTAATATTTATCTTATTTGAAAATCCCACAAAAATTACAACGTTTTTTAATTTAGTAAGAAAGAACATCAAATCACTTATAATATACCTATTAATTCAGTTGTCAAGCGGAATTGATTCAGTGATAAATCGCGTGTCTTCTAATTGTGAGGTCGGGTCAGAGGTTCGACACCTGAGGATATGTATTTATATTCACAGCTCCACTATGTAAAAAATAGAGAATGAGTAATCCAAGATCTATATATATATATTTATATTCTTTACGTGACGCATCATTAAATCGTTGGGATTGCATCTCAAAATCGATTGATGATGAAAAAATTAACCCATAATCTATATATATATTCTTTATATCCCATCCTATGTGGGTTTCTATTCTCAATACATGAGACATTGGTGAAAAATCATCACTTGTAATAAGATACATAATCCAAATTCTTCTTTGATAAAGATTTGGGACACGAATTGCCGGATGTCATCTGCTGTGCTGTCCTCTGCAGTACAGTTTCAGGGCCGTTGGATCCCAATCAAAAGTAAAATTGGAGCTCCATGGAATAGATGCAATGACTGTCGCTGGCTATTGCACATGGTACAGCAAGAAAAATACAGCCGGTGATCCAATGGCAAAGACTTGAGACCCAAACACAAAACATACCCATCTTGAAACACATGATAGGCTTAGTAAAAAGCCAATTGTAAGTTTAGGAGTTGTTGGGCCCAGCCCAAACAAGTTTCTAGGCCTAGCACACCATATAGATACATTCAACACCACACTACGACTGTCTAGAAGGTAAATCAGGTTGAATTCAAAGTCGTCACGAGTTGATATATCATATATGGACCCGTTTTAAAATGTGGACAAAGTGGAGTTAAAACCCAAATATTTCAATAAAGTTGGTCCAATTAATAACATGTACTCTTCCAAATTAAATTATTCCTTGTTCCAGATATTTTACTACCTCCGTTTCAGAAAGGTTATAACGGTTTGATATGATACGCATGTCGATGTAAAATTTGACACGCATACAACGACGATCAAATATAATTTTTTTATAAATTTATCATGAAGCATCAATGATTGGATAAGTTACGTATTTCAACCTAATATATGTTGCGGGACGATCAGATGTGATTTGATATGAAAACGAGATTGGTATTCATACGTATAGAATAATACAAAATACATATATGTTGTATCTTTTTCGGGAAAGAGAGAGTACAACATTTATTTTATACATATAAATTTAGATCTATATTTTTTATTTAATTTTAATTCTCAACCATATAATATTTTTCTCTCCATATACTTTAATTTCTAATCACACAATACTTTCTATATATAAAAACGTTATAAAAAGTTTGGGACATCCCAAAATAACAAAACGATGTAAAATCTATGAGACGGAAGGAATATAATAATTGACATGTTACAAAATTTTATGTGAGTGTCAAATTTGTGTGGATTTTGATGAAGAAAAAATATTTTTTTATGATATTGATGTTTATTGTAACAATGAGAAAGAAATTAATAAAATATATTGTAATGATTTTATATTTTTATAACAGAGGGAGCAATAAAGTTTGTGATAGGCTACTCGCGCGGGCATATACTTAACCATCAGTCCTCTGAAAATGCTTTTGTTGGAGGACCAAAGTATAAATCATATAGGCCAATCTATTGCAGCTTTTAAGCAAGTAAGCAATGTGATATTTACAAGATATAAAATGGATAATATAGATTAGTGAACTGATTGTTATGATCAGGTCACGGTGAAACTTTAAAGGAGTTAAAAAAGCGCAAAGCGTCCTTGCATTTTCATAAACTTCGGCTAATTACACGCATGCAACATGAACCAACAGATAATATTATTAAACCAAATTATCAAAGTTCATACTACCCTGCCGCCAGCCATCTTTACTTTTGGATTCATACTGATAATGCTCATGCAAAGCAATAAGAACTTGCAACAGATTGTCTCAAGTTAATAGCTCAATTGTTTTCGGTCGCATACATAGGTGCATCTATTTGAACTATAGACGTAAAAATATCGGTCACGAGTAACACCTGGGCACTAAAAGTACGTTCTCAATTATTAACATCACGATGAGATATTCAAACCAACAGATGAAAATGCGAAGTGAGTTCGTCCCGCCGCCGTAAAAGGGGTCGTACGAATCAGATCCACAATATGATTATGAACCATGTATTCATCCACTAGATATAGATAATGATGCGCATCATCGTTTCAAAAAGAGACGATAAGCATGCACTGAATTCATATGCATTTAAGGAAATGCCAAAAATACCCTTCATCTAGCATTTGCGTTGATATCACGCCTCCTAAAAATACCAAACAGGTTAATTTCCAACAGTAAATTACTATAGTTTGTTGTCGTTTTGTCGTTATAACGGATTTATATATAAGTGATTATATTAATTTTTTAAATTTCAATATAGACGAAGTTTTCTCAACTAGTAGAAAGTAATCTACATAACTCTATAGTTCGCGCCGCCGAAAAAGAGGGTTATGGCCCCCAAATCTTAGATTATGACACATAATCTAGGAGTATATAGATAAGTAATGATGCATGGCATCATTTCAAAAAAGGAGCAGATAAGTGATAAGATCATAAGAAAGCACTAGAATCCCTTTGGTGAATTAGCTGATCCATGCACATCATATCGAGATCTGGTTGCTTTAATTAAGATGTAAATTGTCTTTAAAATTACATGCGGAAGGAACGGTTGTGGTTCAATTTTAATATTTTGTGGTGTAACGTCTCGAACTCCACGTCATGTGACGTCGACACGTGACGTTATGTTGTCATGAATTCGATTAATGATAAGGTTAATCAATCCAAACGAATTTAGAAGTATAGAAAGTTAAGAAAACTACCTGTATTGTTTTCAATTATGATACTTAGCTGATACAAATTCATTCCATACAACAACGCGGAAATTGTTAAGTTATATTGTTTGATGACTTGATTAGATCATATCATTTGTTTCATAGCCAAAAGACACAAGTTCATTACATCATTTCTCAAAATACAAAAGGCATCTAATATCTTTCATGATCGTCTTATAACTTACTTGCAAACGGAATACATAACCCGTGAGTATAAAACTCAGTAACCGAGAATATATGTCTCATATTTCCATAGTACTCCCCCGACTATGGCGAATCGATGAGTACTAGGAAAATATTTGTATATTTAGTAAAAAAATATATATGTCATATTATATACGTATGTTTGTATGAATTCATGTCTCTTGCGTTCATTGTTATCATTATGGGTCCATGACTCGAGAAATTTCAATGGATTCAGATTACAAGACACGTGAGTCGTTAGTCGGATTACAAGAATCCGTCAATTTGGTGCATACTTGCATGGATTGTATGCCTACCTTACTCTTTAATGAAAAAAATACGCTTTCAATAGACTCGTCGCCTCGCATTATGATAGTTTTTTACCTCTCCCCGAGAGTCACCAGTGGTCCTATCACGTCCGGCCTCAATGCCGCTATATGCATGCTAAGAGGATGCGGGGCTGCTCAATGTTCCCTAACTGGTTTCAGTTCACCCGTAACGATGAATCAAAAATTTTGGTTAGGATTCAGTCCCTAAGACTTTCACTTGACATTCGATACATTCCAAGAAGGGACACCATGCACAATCTTTTTCCTAACAGTTTCAGTAAAAGGAAATAATGGCAGAACCGATCTCAATCTCCAAAACACAGTCAAGAGAGTACGATAGATAACTTGACGGTCCATGACATTTGTACAATATTCAGCCTTTATGTTTGAATATGCGTTCATTGTTGTTGGTTCGCATTTCCTTTGTTCGTATCATCAAGCATTGTAATCTCAACCTGTTCCAGTACTCCCTTTAGTGTGTATCATTTAACTATTTATTTTATCTCTTGTTTCTCATTCATTATGAATTCACCTTATATATATGTATATGTATATGTATATGTATATGCAGGAACATACTGTTTATTCGTAAAATATTATTCTGTATGATTTGATTTGTTATAATTCCGCTAGTTTTCCATATATCAGATTAAAGAGTGAAACAGAATCCCGACCCCGATTACAGTGTTACTCGGTGATATGCACATATTTAATATTTATTCCTATACATAAAGATTTATACATCGATCGTATGCAATTAGTCTTTAAGGATAGCATATGGATTTAAATCTAGTCAGAATAGGGGTCGTGAGCGCGACCAAGAAAATATCGCGGCCGCGACCAATCTAAATTGCCAACCGCTGCGTTTTTCTTCGTCAAACGCATATAATTCCGTTCATTATCATCAATTTCGCATAGAATCAATCTGTTTATACACGTATCATAGCAATACGCGATCCAAAAACATATGAATATAAATCAAGATTGTAAACGAATATATAAACGCCTCGGGACGGGCTAGGTTACCTCGAGAGCTCGTTTCCTTGACGTCTCTGTTGCAATTGCTTGAAAACGATGATGATGACGATGATCGTGGTTTGATGGTGGTGTGTTGATGGTGATGACAGTGGCTGTACGTGGTGGTGTGGTGTGTTCTGATGGTGGCTGTGGTGTGATAATCGAGTGGCTGCGGTTGCTTGTGATGTTGAGGTTCATGGGCGTGGGATTGAAGATGGGCGAATCGTGCACGCAGACGAAATCGACAAAGCCATGTGCAGGCAGCATTTGCAGAGGAAATGAGGCGGTGGATTGATTTATTCAAACATGTTTCTTGGTTTTGTTTTTTTCAGTCTATTTTTATACGTATTTCGTTCGATTATTTTATCGAAAAATATATCCGTAATTAAATAAAATTATTTCTAACCTATTGGTTTTCGTTTCGCTAAAAAATTTCAAATGTTTTCTGGATCTATTTTATTGGCCCAAATACGAATTTTATAACGTTATAACGTTACACGTACTTTATGTTTAATATGTACGTTTATTTAAACATGTACGTCACATCATTATAACATTATGTTTAACGATGCGTATTCGTTATATTATTTGTACGTTCGTAACGTTATGTTAAAAAGTTACGCGTTTATCATTTTTTATTCTTACGTTTAAATATATAACGTTACATTATAACATAAAATTCAATCGTATGTTATTTAATATAAGAAAAAAATATTTATTAAATGTTGAAATTTTCGGCGTATTACATGTGGTTAGATTATTAGATCTTCAAATCAATAATAAATACTAAAATAATATTAGATTAACTGAAAAGTGTGATATTAGATTAACTGAAAAGTGTGAGATTTGAATTTCTTATCTCACTACAACCGTTTTGATATATGTTGTGGAATCAATTTCACAAAAAATCCGAATTTTTGGTATACAAACCTTATAGTTTCAAGGCTAGCTTTTCCTAGCTTAATTGAACTTGATCTCACTCTATCCATAGAATAAAGATTACACAATACAACAAAAGGTATATATAGGTGTACACATAGGAATGTTTTGTTCAAGCTTTGGCTTTATGGAGAAGTCTATGAAGAGAGTTAAACGAAAGCGATTGCCTTTACATCACGCTTCCGGCCATTGGGCGCATAAATAGGTTGTGGTGATGCCTTTTATTGTATTATCCCCGCAATCAATCATCCAAACTTACAGATGATTGATTGTAATTTACTTTATGGATTAATGCTTCATTATTGTATGTTTTCCTCAAAACATAGGATCTCTTGCAAGAGATTTAATACCTTAGAACATTCTTAGAGCAATGTATTTGTGACATTTAATCCGTGTTGATAGTAAGGCAGCCGAGCTTTATCATCGCATTAGATTATATAAAATATGGATTCTAAGAGGAAAAATGACAAACTTGAGTGGAAAAAACTACTAGAAAACTATTGAAGATGGTAAGTTGAAGTGTGTGTCAGAACTGTAAAAATGAAATAGTATACGATAGAGATAATCGTCAAATATATAGTATTACAGTAGCATATTATATTTTACTTTGGTAAATTTATTGTACCATTCTGTAGAATTAATAGTGAAAAGCAGAGATTTTGATGCGACTGTTCTAATTAATGAATAGTTATATTTATCGTGTTTAAAGCAAAAAAATTTAATTTAAAACTAAATCTAGTTAGTAAGAAAGATTTTAGTTATTTTGGTTAAAAGCATTTTAGTGCCTTTAACCACATTGTAAATATAAGGAATGCAATGGCAAACAGTGGCAGATCCAGCATCTTAAGTCAGGAGGAGGCTCAGAATTTCTATAAGAAAAAAGCACGACCATGTTCCTAAAATCACATCGTAATCTTACTGAAATAACTTTATTACTAATATTTATTTTGTTAAATTCATAAAAATAATTATTTTGGTAAAAAACATTTAAGATTGAAAAAAACATGTATATAAATATACATAAAATTAACACTTCTAAATTTAGACGACCCTAATTATAATTATGTATATTTATAAATTTGTCTCAAACTAAAAACAACAATTCTAAAACCATACATAACAAAATCTATTATACTATATTGGTAATGCTATGATTTAGTAGCATAGTTTTAAGAATCTAACTTTGAAGTGAATATATAAGAACATATGCGCTTGATTAGTAATAAGATAGAAGTACATTAAAAAAATGAAAACAAATGAACATAACTCACACATTTCAACTTAGGTGTTTTGAGAATTATAGATAAGGAATTCCTAATTTTCATTAGAAAAATAATCCGTTGCATAATTTCAATATTTCAAAATTTAAAATAAGAAAGTACAGCTAAAAATAACAAAACAGATAACAAACTACTGCTAAAAATTAACAAAAAATAAAAAAATACTGCTAAAAAAAAGAGAGAAAAAAATTCTACTCCTTGGATTCGAACCAGGGCCAGATAGGAAAGAAGTTCAATGCCAGACTCCAATATATATGCAAGTCAGGAAACCCAGGGGGGTCACGTGCCCCCTCTGGTCCCTGCATCCGCCCCTGAATTGGCAAAGAGTGCTCGATTTTGGTCGGTCAAAACCCACCAATCAAACCCTCCAGACATTTTTTTAATGACACAAAATAACTCATATATCCATCGTTTTAATTTAATTATAATATTTTATTATTTTTTTAGTTTAAATTTGATAATGAATTTATATTAATATAATCAAATTATTTCATCATTTTCTTCCTTCTTTTCTCTAATTATCTTTTCTAAACCTCACTTATATCCCATTACCACTAAAAAAATACTCTTTTTCTTAAAATATCATATAAATCTAACACACAAATAAATTTATATGACGGGTCAAACCGTTATAATTAAATTGGGACGGAGGTAATATCATGTTCCAACTTTCAAGTTCGTGTTTGTCTTTAAATCGTTTATTTTCTAATTGATTTCTTGAATGTATTTGAATTCTTTGTAAATTATCAAATACAAAAAATCCTTCTAAGATACACCTTTTTAAAAATATTATCCAAAATATATAATCCGAAATAAAAACTCAAACACATATAATTTTATTTGTTATCCACTCCCACGTCTCTCTCCTCCTCCCTTTCCCCTACCAATTCCTCGTCTTCACCATCGCCATCCACATCTAACACTATATAGAATTACTCATCTCGTTGTTCCTCTAATAATTCGACCAAGTAACTGATCATCAAAATCAACGGAACTCACACCACGAACCAACCACGACAACAGTTGCCGCCGCCTCTCTCCATGAAAGCCATCGATCACACTACTCATGCTCATAAACCCATCACTGAGCCGAAATCAATCGAGTAGATGAACTTTTTATTTATTATGGAGAGATTTATATTGTTTGTACTTGAATTGAGTTTGGAGTCCTAAGACGCACTGTTTCAAACAGTGCGTCTGAAGATTGAAACAATGTATCTGTTTAATTTTTTTTAATAAAAAAATTCATGTTTTTTTAATTTTATGGATATCATATTATAAATTTTTGTTTACACATTTGTATAATTTTTTTTTCAAAAAAAAAAAAAAACAACAGTTGCATTGTTTATTAATACTGACGCACTGTTGAATGAAATATTACGTCTGTGCTATGTAAATAATACGCCTATGTTTTTTGATCATGTAAAAAAAATCGAAACGTGTTTTTCTTTTGTCCTTAGCATCTGTCATATTGTTCCATGACCTGATGTTCTATTTCCGTTTGAATTGATGTCTTGTTTCTTTGTGACATTTTATCGAACATCTCACGGGTGTCTTTATGACATTTCATCGAACATCATTGAATAATTATGTGGGAATGGTTATGCGAATGACTATGTATCATGACCCTAGTTTCTGCTTTAAGTGCTTTGGGTGGGAGTTGTGATCACTCGACGAAGAAATCTGAATCGTGCTTTTATTTGTTATGCGAATGGTCATGTTTTTTTGTTTTTTGTTCTTTTTATAGGTATGGGTTTGAGGACGAGGACGAATAGTATGACAATGAAGAGCAGATGGAGGAGAGAGTTGAAGAGAAAGAATGAAGTCAGTGATGAAGATGATGTATGTAATGATAATTATTTTTTGTGTTGTATCGAATGAGAATTATTTTTATTTTTTTATAGTTTTTGTGAAATTTCCCTGTCAAATAATAGGCTTACATCAAATGCTCGAATTAAGCATATTTTCCTTCTGTTATACTTAGTCAAAATCGTATTTAAAAAAAGATGGAAGAAACATAACAAAATATAACGATTTGCGAGATTGTGATTTAAAGCCAAAACGGATTGTGATTTAAAACGAAAATAATATGAAAAAAAGGGAATTTGTTGCTTACAATCCACAAATTATATGTTGCTAATATTCATTCAACGGTGGAGATTTGTTTTAAATTATTTTTATTTTTGAAATTCTCTACTCATTTAATCTCCATCATCTATAACATCCTAATAATACATAATAATAACATTATATATATTTTTCTTAGAAAATATACGCATATACTATAATCTATGAATGTGGATGTGCCTACACGAGTAGAGGACTACTATTATTGAATAGAGCTACATGCATGGATAGTGATCGAATAGGTAGAATTCGCCAATAGAGCTACATGCATGCATGGATAGTGATCGAATAGGTAGAATTCCCCATACGCGATCCAATGGTAATGCTTCAACTTAATAATCAACCACTGGTTATGCTTCAACTTAACAATAAACCTCTAATTATCAATGAAAAATAATTGGCAAGGGACCACTGAGCACTTTTGAGTTCTCCCCGAAGAACAGGTCAAACGGAACCAAATTCCGGCTATACTAATCAATGGGCTATGTAAAATGATCATTTATTGTCACTTCAATTAATGAAAACATTCAAAACTAGAGCATTTGCAGTGGTGTCTCTACAAGATTCATTATCTCTATTTTTAAAAATATAAAAGAAAAAGTATACCCAATAAACTATTTATCCTTATCTTTATCCCTAAGTGACTTCTTATATTTTTTTTCTCCCATTTTAGGGAATGAAAATTAGAATCTTTAAATCATTTTTTTATTAATTTATGTTCTTTTTGGCTATATGATAATTATTTAAACTTAAAATAAATTATAAAGTTCTAAAAAATATTTTTATATTTAAATAATTATAAAGTCTTTTTCTAAAAGGATTTTTTTTGAAAAAAATTATATTTACAACAAATACCGATATAAGTTTATTTTTTCGATTAGCAGTATAAATAGATGATCGAGTAAAAATCTGTATCTTTAAAATAAAAAATAATATTATAATATTATATAATATGAATAAGGATAAAAAAACTGATACGAATCATCCTAGGGCCGTTAAACATTTCTTTCATCCCTCTTATCCCACTCACGTCACAAAGGGCAAGGATATCATTTGCTTTAAATTCTATACAATTTCTTAAAACATGTATACGGTCAAAGGATTATTTTTGAGCCGGAGGAAGCATGTGTTATGAAATACGTTCATTCATTCATAGTCGAGAATTTCGTTAGACTGTCCATTCAACCTAAACAGAGAAAGAGAAGAATCTAGCCAGTGTTATTTATAGAAAACAAAAGAGAAAAATGAAGGAGCATCGTTCTCTTCTCATCATTTGTTTGGGCTACGAAACAAATTTTGAGGCTACTAATAACAATTACTACCATCTATAGAAAATTGTGTTTTCTTCGTCCAAAAAAGTTTATATTTTTTATCATGTAAATAAATAAATGATGATATTATGAATGATCCGTAAAACGAATAAATGATGTTTTGTATAAATTTATCATAAAATATCAAACACAATATATATTATAAACTTTAACCCTGAATCAAAATGACATTTATATCATATTATTTATCAATAAAAAATTATATATTAAAATATATAATAAATAGTATAATTATTACGAAGTAAACAAGAAATGAGGATAGCGGCAATTACAGCGGGCAGTAATTGCGGGCTGACTGCTACCCCTCACATGAGTTTTTTTAATAATAATAAAAAATTCTTTTTTTCTAATGTGAAAGGGGCAGTCGCATGCAAAGTTCAATTAATTAACCTAAAGCAACCAGTGAGATCAAATCTGGTCTTATGCATTGAGCAAACCCAATACAGTTATTTGGGATTATCATGTCTTTGCTTAGACTCTCACCCCATAAGGATAGAAGGTCAACCCGTTTTATCTTTAACTTTATGTTTTGTCCGTTGCGAACGCTGGCTTTTGTAACTATTGTAGAGCTAGCTACTAAGGGGGTCTTGATGATCTTACTCTATTTACAATACATGGTTAAGAAAAAAAGCTTTATCTAGTACGTGCATTATTGTTGTCGAGGAACGAAGATTTGGGCTAGTGTATATAGAACAGTCTTTACCTAGCCGGAAGGTGTTTTGCCACAAAAAGATGGTAATGGATCTTATCACATTCAAATTATAATATTTTTTTATCGTTCATTCAAATTATAAATTTTTTTTATTTATCAATTTTTTTCATATAAAAATAAAAATATCCATACCTTATATCATAACAATCAATTCATCATAATTTTTTTTCTTTTTTTTTTTCATCTTTCTCTCTCATACATTCATAAAGACAATTATTAGATATTGTTTTCAAATTCAACACATATATCGGATCAATTCATTTTAATTTGGACGAAAGAAGTATTTCAAGTGTGAATTCATGGTCAAGAGAATTCTAAATGGATACTCAGAAATGACAAATCGAGCCGAGCCAAAATAAGATAATATTTTAAATAGTGATCAGTTTAAAATACTATCATTTATAATGTTTGACGAACACATCATCAGAAAATACACCATCGAAAAATCGATCTTTGATCCATGAAACGTAAACTAATGCTCGTTGGCCGGACTTGCATGCAACTTGCAATGCGCTTTGAATAGTTTGCACCTCAACTTGTTCGTCATCATCACAAAAATCCAAACAAAAAAGAGAGCAAGTGGGAGTACCGTGGAAACTCCACCAAATAACAAAAAAATTAGTTTTTGTGTTTTTATTTTTTTTCAATCAATGGATTGTACTTGTTGTTGGACAGAGGGATTCTGCTCCTCGAAGAAGGATCGCCTGCCGTAGGAACAATACAGCAAGCATGCTGTATGGTCTCCTTGATCAAGGCTTTTGTTTTCATTTTTTGATAGCCCCACATAGTATCTAAGGATGGAAAATTGGACTGTATCTTTGTCGTTGTTTTTTCTACCGCAGCCGATCCATTTCTTATGTGCAAAAGTACTCGTTTGGATCGTCCACGATATATATCTTATTTATTAATATTTTCATAAAAAAAATTATCAAAATAATCATTTATTATATTATTTTTTATCATCTTTATCATTGTTATAGTAAATCCCGTTAATACTAAAAAATATTATTTTTCATTAAACTTCATGCAAATTCAACACATATAAAATTATATAACGAATTAATATATTGTCTATAATATGAAACGAGGGAATAGTTCACACAATTTATTCTTCTGCTATTTTTTTTAAAAAAGAAATTAAAAAAAACACAGAATTGTTTTTGTGATATCGAAATTCATAGAGGCAGGGTTGGAAGCGCCTGGCTGGCTACCTGCTCCTGTTGGCCGTTGTTACTTGATCAACATTCAACACACGGGGTTCCCTGTCAGTCCTCGCTATCTTGGTTGTCTCTCTCACGCCAGTGTATTCTTGTTTGGTGAGTTGGCACCCATGCAAATCAGAGATTATTTTATACGATCTAATGTGATTCAAATCGTTATAAGATTTGAATCGTAATTTATTTTTTCTTTTATCGAATCATTATTTATCCCAAACTCAGTAGATAATCATTTGCTTCACATTCCCTGTTGGTGTATGACAGTATTAATGTTGGCCCACAACACCATCTCCTCATGAGTAGAGTTGACCCACTCCATCTCCCAAATCCATTTCTCACGGCAACCTACAATCAACCCATTTCTTCACTTTTTTTCTACTTTTAACTTATAAACAACCTCTCGTTTCCCTTCTCCGATCCTACCCCAACAAAAAAAAAAAACATTCCCAGATGAGTGAAATCACCACCTCACCGGTCACCACCAAAAGTTCTCCAGCCCCATCTCAGACAGAAATGGAACCGAGCTGCCACAGCTCAACTTCCACAACAGACTCCCTCTCCACCACCACCACACCCGCGTTTGCCCTCAGCACACCCTGCACTCTGTCCCGAATGGGCAGCGGCGCCAGCAGCGTCGTCCTCGACCCCACCAACGACGCGGGCTCCTCCTCGTCGTACCTCACGACGAGGAAGCTCCCGTCGTCCAAGTACAAGGGCGTGGTTCCCCAGCCGAACGGCCGCTGGGGCGCGCAGATCTATGAGAAGCACCAGCGCGTCTGGCTGGGGACCTTCAACACAGAGCTTGAGGCCGCCCAGGCCTACGACGTCGCGGCCCAGCGGTTCAGGGGCCGCGACGCCGTCACTAACTTCAAGCCCCTCTCGGCCTCCTCACCCGAGGGCAGGGCCGAGAACGAGTTCCTCTCGTCTCGGTCCAAATCAGAGATCGTCGACATGTTGAGAAAGCACACTTATCACGACGAGCTCGAACAGAGCAAGCATATTTTCGGAAACTCATCCAACAATGTCACCTTCAATCGAAGGACTTCAGGGAACCACTGCTTTGGCAAGGCTCGAGATCAGCTGTTCGAGAAGGTGGTAACACCGAGCGACGTGGGGAAGCTGAACCGTCTCGTGATCCCGAAACAACACGCCGAGAGACACTTCCCCTTTCCGACAGCAGGAAGCGGCGGATCAGTCTCTTCTTCGAAAGGGGTGTTGATGAACTTCGAGGATGATTCGGATGGCAAGGTGTGGAGGTTCCGGTACTCGTACTGGAACAGCAGCCAGAGCTACGTGCTGACGAAAGGGTGGAGCCGGTTCGTGAAGGAGAAGAAGCTCAACGCCGGCGACATTGTCAGCTTCATGAGATCAAATGGCATTGATAAGCAGCTGTATATTCACTGGAGGTCGGCGAAGGGTGGAGTGGTCGGAGAAGATCCGGCATTTGGACAGCAGGGTAGTGTAGTGAGGCTGTTCGGGGTTGATATCCGCGGTGGCGGTGGTGATGCCGGAAAGGGTTGTTGGGGTGGAAAGAGGAGTAGAGAGGTGGTGGAGTTTTTGCCAATGGATTCGTCTTCTATCAACAAGAAGCCCATGGTTGTCGGTGGCTTGTGACTCTGGTTAGCTACAACACCTTTTTTTCTTCCTCCTTCTGTACGTTCTGAAAACAAATGGTAGAATCAATTGTCAAAATCACACAGAATCTTGATCTGTTAATTGCCATAATATCATCTGTATTTCAATCGTGTGAGTTTGTCCGCAACGTCAAGAAGAGTTCACTTAATACCCCCAATATTTGATAAGAAATGCAATAAATTGATCGATATAGTATTTTATATTGAATTTTTATAAAATTTGATGAATTTTTTTATAATAATAATATTTTCTATAATAATTATGAAAGGAAAGAGTAATATATTATAGTTGAGTTTGATTGATTTTGTATTTTTTTAAAATAAAATCTTTTGATAATATTATAATTATTATGAAATATTAAAAAAACACAAATGTTGTATTTATTATGAGATAAAAATAATAATAAACAATTCTTATTTCTAATCATGAGAACACGGATTCTATGTATATCTCGTAAGAGTTACGTGATTTTTTGAGTTTGTCTATCGATTTAGTTATTTACTTATATCATAAATTGGCTCTGATTACAAGTTTTCGAGGCTAATTCATGATGAAAGCTTTAGGTAGTGTACATGACATTAATTAATCTAGGCAAAACAACAATGGAAATTGCTAAAACCCCCC